>JAODUE010015554.1:0-25685 GCA_027564755.1 Amblyopsis hoosieri
GCATAGTCAATCATCCTTATACAGGGACCTCTTGATTAGCCCCCAGGCTCTTCCTGTAGGCGTTTAACTAATCTCATGGTTAACTAATCTCAAACCTAGAAAGGCAAGTCTTAGGTAAAAGGTCATTTAGAGTTTATGTTAATGAATGCCTGTGGAAGCACACAAAGGCATCTCTCAGTTCATAAACACAAACCTATACAAAGCAAAAGTAATATATAAGATTAAGTAAAAATATGCCATTACAATACTGAAAATACAGCACTGGAATAGTCTTGTAAGAACATCCAGATTGTCTGTGCTCGACTATTTGTCCATTAGAAGTTTGTCACAGCAGTGGTGCAATTGTCAATGGCATCATTAGCATGTTATTGAACAAATGCAAACTAAAATGCAGGTGTTAGTATATATAAATGTAGCTATTATATATATATATACAGTATACACATATATATACACACACACACACACACACACACACACACACACACACACACACACACAATGAAGTGCATACAAAATGTACTGTCTTCAAGTATGGTTGCCATGTCCCTAAATTACTTGTTTAGAGTCATAGGTCATGGGAATTAATTGTATCCAAGTCAACGTAGAATAACATTAGGGAGCATAGATAGAGCAGTATAAAGCATAAATAATACCTATAAATGTACAATGTATGCATGTTAAAATGTGTATGTATGTATATATAAACAAAATATATAATAGGCACAGTTAATGTGTCACAGTTACCCCTTATGTGTCATTTGAAACTAGCTAGCTTTTCATACCCTGTCTCTCCCCAGTGCTACAAAGAAATATGTACTGTATCTGTCTGCATTTAGGGCCGTTGTGCTTATGTCATATACTGTATATACCATTACAGAGTGGAAAATAAGCCGTATCCCCTTCTCATTTGCACCTCCAATGTGTTTTGTGACACTTTTGCCTGTCACTCAACTCTGGGGAGCATTAGTAGAATCTGCTTGCGATGAAACCTGGGAGTCCGGCTGGAGAGCAACGATGGCAACCATTTAGAGCAGACATGACGGCTCTTTGACAGATAACTAGCATGTGAGCTTGTCAGAGGAATGAACAGAAAGGGAATGGGATCTCTCATCTGCGTCAGTTTTTTTTTTGTCTGCCCCATTGGAAACTTGTCACCATCACACTGTAGCACTGCATGGAGCAAATAGATGTTGTTTTTGTGGTAGTGCACAAGTTCTATCATTGATATAATAGTATTTTAAAACCTTAAGTTTGGGCAGGATATTTCTAGTGATAATTATCTGAGAAGATGTAGCCTTTAACCATTGAGTTTTACTCATTTTTAGCACAATCACATCAGATCCAAGCCCGTTAACAGTTAACATGTGTAACATCCTGAGCCACACCCACAGGCCAGTCATATCCCCAACGCACTCCACAAACCAGACTCACCTTACACAATCACATATTAATATGTGCACCTGTATGTGATGATGAGGGGAAAGTACTGTAGATATGACAGGGATTATGTTTCATTTGTGTCAGTAGTTGTTTCGTCAGGGTGTGTATTGTGTGTGTACTTCATCACAATTCAAACGGGATATAAAATTAATGTTATTCTCGCAATTGACTACCATACATATTCTTTCCAAACTAAGGTCCCATAACGCAGAAGTGAATTCAGCTCTCTATTGAGTTTCAAATGAATATGCGATGATTTCATGAATATGCAAATGAGGGCATGAAGTCATCTAAGACGTAAGTGATCGGTAATTATAGCACAACATTCCTTGCACTAGAAAGCATTAGAAGATTTATTTGTTTCTATGTAATTTTGTATCTTGTATTTGTATTTGTATTCAATGTAATAACATAGTTACAAGGTTGTGGAAGCAATTGTCAACTATTTCAAGCCCACAGCATCAACCTTCCAACCACTATGGGTACCGCTGGATACCCGTCAGCCCCGCTGTTATCCTGACCCTATATCCTCTTTTTTTTAAACCAAAATATGGTCACCCTATGAGGGATGAGTCAAGACAGCATTTAATTTGGAGGAGGTTGTGATTGAGTGAGTATGCCTATTCACTGCTGCTTGTACTGCCACTGCCCCTGGATCTAATAGCTTGGTAGCCGTCTACTGGTGCATGATTCCTTCAGGGCCTCAAATTGATCAGTCGCCGGTGGTTCGTCCACTGTGTCAAAGCAAAACGTGTGGGGCTGACATGGACATCATTTGGAAAACCTCTAAACAAACAAAGGAGTAATGTCAGTGCACTCATCTGCTTCCACTGTCTTTCTGTATACTTCACTGAGGAGCAATAGAAAAGGGAAACTCAGCTCTTTCTTCCACGCCCTGAGCTTTAGGAATACAGTAAATGCCAACGAGCAAGCATTACTAGCAATGGAAAGTCTCTGTATAGCTCCCAAACGCATGAGTCTTCGGAGCTCCATGTTGTAGATGGGTCATGGATGACTTGATTTGGGGTTTGGTTGTTCTCACAGGCGTGCTAAACCCTCTGAATATCAGCGTGCAAAGGACTTTCCTGAGACCCCTGCATGTGTTTCTCTCTGGGCTTATTTCCTGGGCTTTGCTGAGCGTGATTGCTGGCTCAGCAGGTTTACAGCTGGGTAGAAATTAGTCAATCTTTTCTGAATACTGTAATCCAATTAAACACCAGCGTTAAGAGAATTCTCACTATGTTACAGAGGAGACTGGGGAAAGAATGTTAAACCAGTACTCTGCGATTTGCAGAATGGTAACATGAAGGGGTTATATGGCCTGTTAGATTACACATACGATTAGATGGTTTAATTGGATCTATAGGTCATGCTGCTTCACATTTTGTTTAATGACATGTCTTTGAGGATGTGGTTTGTGCAGATGTTTACCTGGAAAATGTGCTGTGGTGGAATGGTGCCCACAAGGCTTTGGCAGGTTTACCTAAATGGTCTTTATACGCTTTTCACTTTCACTGCACCTATACCCAACATACGCACATACAGCAGTGCACACTATTCAAAATATTCCCTGTAAATTACATTGTTAATCGATCGATGGAACATCATTCGTTCAGGCAGGCATCAGGATGTCCTTTATCAGCTATCTCTCTCTTGTTAGTGTTGTTTTCCCAAGATGATTTCAACCTTTTCCATAGGAATTACCTAAATTACACATTAAATACTATATACTTAACCTCTAACCTAACCCTAATTTTAGGTTCTGACCATTTGGTAAACCCTCAGTAACTTCCTTGCTTTGTTGACACATGCCATGTTCTCATGTATACAACCTTATAAATACTTCTGTGAAGTTGGAATGTGAATATGAGTATTGTATGGGTATATGATCTGCAGAGCAACAGCTTTATTTAGATCGGTTGGCTGATTAACAGTCAATGTGCACACTGAAATTATAGTGGGCATCAAGGTGTGCCCGGTTCATGGTATCATTCATTGGCCAAACCGTACTGTTTTAGCTTATCTATTTCAATGTTGGTAATTGTATACAGAAGGCCATATTATTTAGTTATTGGAATTGTTTTATTTATGAATTATTTATTTAAAGGTATAGTAAATAATTTTGGAGAAAGCTTGATATTTAAACTCAATAAAAACATAAACATCTCTCCCTTTAATGCCATACGCTGCGTTTCCAGATGCTCCGGCCCACACATTGTAAACACACTGTGAAGGCTAGGGTATTGTTTTGTGCTGCAGTCTGCACCACTTTGTGTTCCTATCTACAGAAACAGGACTCAGTGTAGAAACACTGGATACCTTTTTCAGGAGATTTTCTAGAGATAGAGATATTTGGTTGACAGGTGTTTTAACTTACAATCACGTACTGTATACATTTTCACCTACATAGTTTTTTATTAAACCTTTATTTTATTTTTAATGTACTCACTGAGATTGAAAATCTATTATACAGGAGTGTCCTGGTCAAGATGGGCATCAACAACAAAGATACCTACAACATATACTGAAATCAAAATTCAACAACTGTACCATCCAATTTCAATGAATAACCATAAAATGCAATTACAGATAATAAAACGCTAAAGTCCTAATAAATAAAAAAAAAACATTTACAACAGGATAGGTTTTCCTGTAATCATTTCAGATTTGCATCACACACTCAGTGGTACAAGGTTCTGATTTGAAGGTCAGCTTGCAGGCCATTCCATGCTGTAGGAGCCGCTACCTTAAAAGCCTTTTTTTCCCATGTCTGTGTGTATACCTTCAACTTTACACAGTAACAGCATTTCTGAGAAGGGTTCTATTTGAAAGTTCTCATATTTGCATTAGAATAGAGCAATTCATATTGTGATGGGGCATTACCACATGAGATACCATGTTTTAAATCTAATTGCAAATCTCAAATCAATCACAATATATGTTAGAAAAATCACAATTGGATTTTTTCCCCAAATCGTTAGGTTAATAGATTAGCCAAATAATGCAAACAAGTCATACAACATATAATTTGCTGAATATGCGGTAGCTTATAGCCTACCTTTTCTATAATTTTCTCTCTGCCTCTCTTTTAGTCTCAATGACTTTCCTGGGTAGGTGGAATGGTGGTGGCTTCCGTCTTTCCCTGCCTGTCTTGTCTCATATTATTTCTATCTAACATCCATAGAGTAGGTGGAAGGGTGGTGAGATTATGGTATTATGTGTTGGAGAGTTTTGGCCAGAGCGCGGGGTCGTATTCGTTATCATGTTGATGTGAGAGATGGGGATTTAATAATAAATAATATTAATACATTTCATTTCTACAGATATTTTTTTCATTACGCACGTCGCACAGAGAGCGGGACGCTTGTGGACCGTGAAGAGATATTTAGTTGACAAAGTGTATTAGCTTACAATTGCTTACTATACCTTTAACTTGATTGACAACATGACATTTTTGATAATTGTTATACTTAAATGTTCTCATATTTGCATTAGATTAGAGCAGTTCATTTTTTGATGGTATCTCCTGTAATAATGCTCTATCATCAGGGTTTAAATACACATTGAATATTAAACTTAAGCTTGACTTTACTCAAAATAGGATATGTACCCCAAATAATTTGTCTATAATGTATTATAAAAGAGGAGAGGTTAATAAATGATTAATGCAAACACATTTCATATACAAGATATTATGCTATAAATATGCTGTAGTCTATAGCCTACCTTTTCTATATTTTTCTCTCTGCATCCTTTTTAATAATCTCAATGTCCCTGCATATTGGTGGAAGGGTGGTGGCATCTGTCTTTCTCTATTGGTGGAAGGGTAGTGAGATTATGGTACTGTATTGGATTCATACATGTCTTCTTTTGGCATGAAATATGTTAACCCCAAGCTTAAAATGTAAATTGCTCAACAGATCCTGAGTCCTAACTGAACTGATAACTTCATCACGAGCGAGTAGCGCTCTAAAAAAAGGCATTTTCAACATCGCTATATCACCATCATGATCATCAGTGAAATGGGCCATGTCAAACTCATAATCCATATCGAGATTTTCTCTCCCTGTCCTGGGTCTGGAGATAGTACAGGATTTGTGTCACAATAGGCTACAGTACAAGCAGCACGCTTGACTTGTTGTATCACTAGATTCCTGCGGAGAGTTTCATTTTGCAAATAACTTTTTTTTATCTTTGTGCCCCGCTCTGTTAATTGCGTTTCTTTTTGCTAACTTTAATTCCATTCACTCACTCACTGCATCTCTCTGAAACTGACATGACACGCATTTCTAGCACATAGCTGCGCACTGCGCAGTGGGTCAGTGGAACTGGCAGTGCTGCTGAGATGGAATAGTCCACATTATTGGAGTATTATATGGAGTAGGGGAGGGCTGCTTTGACAAACACATAAACGCTATGTAATTTATTTGATACTTTGATAATTACTATGAATTACAATCAATTGTATTTTATTATTATGGTTATTTTTTATCATCTTATATTTCTATGGGGTCTTTCATGGGGCTCCCTGGCAGCTGGGGGCCCCAGCCAGTTGCCTGGTTTGCCTAATGGCAAAGTCCGCCTATGAGGTGATTGTGTAGGATTTTTAACCATTGTGTATTGGATAGCCAGTGGAGGTTTTGATGGACTGGAGTGATGTGGTCTCTGGTGCTGGAGTGAGTGAGTAGAGGAGCAGCTAAGTTTTTTGAGGAGTTTGGTAGGTATGCCGTACAGAATGGTGTTGCAGTAGTCCAGTCGTGAAGTGATGGATACGTGTTTCAGCTGCTAAGAAGGAAAGGTTGGGAAGAAGTAATGTGGTTGATGTGGTGTTCGAAGGAGAGTGTTTGGTCAAAGATAGCGCAGAGGTTTCGGACTTTTGTGGATGCTGGAACAATGGAGCCGTAAATATAGATTATATATATAATATAGATTTGAAGAGGGGTTTGTTTCAGATTTGTCACTGTTGAGTTTGAGAACATTTTTTTGCATGATTTTATTTCAGTGAGGCAGTTAGTGAGGGTGGACTATGGCAGCAGTGATGGATTTGGGAGAGACGTAGAGCTGGGTGTCATGGGCATAACAGTAGAAATAAGTCCATGGAATGATGTGACCATGTAGAGAATGATGAAGAACTTAGTTCTTCATAAACTGTCCCCGGCTGCGTAGGCCTACGGGAGGTGTTCCAAACATAGTAGGCTACAGCTACAAGCAGCACTTGCCATAGGCTTTCATTCGATTCCGGCAGAGAGTTTTACTTTGGAAATGTATTATTTTACTCTCCTCGTTTTTCTATTATTAGATGCCTTGTAATTGCCTTTCATCTTGCTAAATTGTATTGAATTCACTCTCACTTCTACTTTCGCTGAAGCTAACATGACCTGCATTGCGTACTCGCAGCTGCTCTACTGCGCCGTGGTGGTGCTGAGATGGGATAGTCCACTGAATTATGGAGTAGGGGGAGGGCAGCGTTAACAAAGACATGTAAATGCTATGTTGACATTTTTGTTGATACTTTTGGGGGGGGGGTTTAATTACAATCGATCTGTATGTCAACTACAGATAATTATTTCATTTGTAGTGACAAGACTGGAAAAATCTTCCCCTAAATAAATAGGTCTAACTCGCGAGGCCCCCTGACAGCCTTTGCACACTTTTTCTCAATGGTAAAAACCGCCTATGCCAGCGCGAGACAAACGGGAGGATGATGATGTCATCTGTTTACATAAAAAAACCTCTGTAAAACAATAAAATTGTTTTGTTTGCACAGATGACGCGCAAACACATTTTATAATTTTAAAATTATATTAATATGAATGGCTGCTGAGGACCTCACCCCATTGCATTAAAGCATAATGTTTAATTTCTCTAAAATGGTTTGAGCACAAATGTTGCGTCCACAAATGATGCACAAATGATGCACAAATGAATATAACTACTTTAATGCAGATTCTTTTTATATGGGGTGTTATTAATTGTACAGCATGAACATGTATACAGTACAGTATTGTATTGTGGAGAATTTGGTGCTCCCAGCTGTACTGAAACCCTTTTCTGCCATAATGTGGTACATTTCATTTATATCTGCGTCTCTTGAAATCATATTATATTGTATGGTCTAATTCCTCTTGTTTTCATGCCTGTTGCTGTTACTGTGATATATGCCTGTGGCCAGAATGTGACTTAGATATTGGTTTGATCTTCCTTCCATTAGTAGACTGACAAATGGACCTACATAATGCAAGATTTAACAAACATACATATATGGATGTCTTGTTTTCTTTCCTTGACTGGTGAAAGCCTGCTAAAGCGGGGACTCAAACGTTTCGTGCCTCAGTGGACAAAGAACCTTGTTTTATGTCAGGTTTCTGTCACAGCTACTGTTCATGTAAACAAGGCATTTGGTAAATAGCATTTGATTTGACATTAATTCAGTGTAACATTTTGTGCAGCCAGCTTGGCCTCTCATAATTGGTTACCAAGGCCTGTGAAGTGGGCTCCTTTGATCTCTGTGCCCTACATCTAGACAGGTCCTTATTAAGTTAATAACCATTTTACGAGTGACTCTAAAAATTGCTTTGTAAATGTTTGCATGTATTTTTACCCTCCTCTGTGCTCTACTGAAAAAAGTGTTTTCATACCTTCTTCAAAGTTCTAACTCATTCTGTTTGGAGAGACACAGAAGCGTATGCAACTAATAATTGTACTCAATAAAATTATTTCCATGAAGAAATTGTACAATGTTTCACATTCCGTTCCGTTATCACCTTCAAACAAATATTTGAAGGTAATTTTGAAATACTGTGTGCCCGCCTGGTTGCTGATACAGTAATGTATCGATGGGTGAGAACCAGAGGGGCATAAGTGACATTTTGGGTGAAACAGAGATGTACGGTATATATCAAATGAAAGCTCTTGATGAGCTCTTTCTACTGCCAAAAGGGCACAAGTGAATTCTTAATCAATTTGGAGTTATTCATTAAAGCCCAAAATACCTAAATACTGAACATACTAGGCCAGTTTGTGCCAAAAGAGCGAAACTGCGTACGCCATTATGGCATGGAGATATGTATACTGTATGTGGAAAGCTGGTAATGATTTGTAATGGTATATTTGTATTTTATCACAAATCTTTTAAACTGTATGTAATGCTTTGTTGCCAGAAATGTCACTTACGCCCATCTGGTTCTCACCCCTTGGTATGGTTTTGTAATGCATCTACAGTAAATAGTCGACATATGAACATGAAAGAACAGTCAATAAAGAATGATTCTAAATGCTCCCCAGCAAGATAAATTCTCAGCAAAACAACCAGAAAATGCCAGAAAATGCATAGAAAATTATTGATTTATTGCAATACCTCATTGCTATTGCATCTTGCAAAATGTTCCAAACTATGTTCCTTTCAATAAAAAAAGATATTGTACACCATCGGAAAGTCAATGTCATTGTTTGTGACAAAAGGTAATGGGCTTCATGGGAAATGTATGTTTTGCTGTTGAAAAAAGTACTACAGTATCTGTGATCCCCATTGGATGCTAATGTCATAGAGAATCCAAAACCTCTCCAAATCTCATTGTACAGTAGTGCACACTGATTATCTGCATTGATCAAGCATAGACTTACTTAGCTGCTGAAAGCATTATCACAAAAACAATGTGCATAGAAGGCCATTGGTGTTCTAAGGTCTCCACCACCATTGAGGAAAACAAATTTTCCCACAAATTAGCACGACTTGTTTGACTTTACTGATGCCTGCTTTGCTAAACTTTCATGATGTCAGAAAGATACGTGAGACATGTTTCTGAAAGTAAATGCATTGCAAATGCAAATATTTCTCTCATGGACAGATTGCATAAATAAACTCTGGGGAAATAGGGCTATTTTGTCACACTGTTTATCATCATTTCAGCAATATCCTTGTGGAAAAACATGACGTGAAGTCAAAGGGAGCACGCTGGGATATGCAACAAATAAAATAAGCAAGTTGAAAGGGTTGTGCATCCATCTTTATTGTGCCAGAGGATGCACACTTGATCTTAGTTATAAATATGACAGGTTTATATTTTTCACTTTTAGATTTCACCTACCATGTACCATTTAACTAATGGATGGTGTTATGACGTATGGTGGATTGTTTTTGACATATACTTTGAAATGTGTGTATTTTGAACAGTTTTGAAAAAAAACATTAGTTTGCTTGAATCAGTTAACTTATGTTTAACTTTTAGCTTATATTAAATGTTATTTTTTAATATAATAATAATACTTGTAGTAGTAGTAGCAGTAGTAATCATAATAATAATAAGGTTTATTATACTGTGTGTCATGTATTATTTTCTTCCATTTTAGTAATAGACTGTACTGTATCACCTTTATGGTTGGCTAGAACATGCTTGGTAAAGATCACACTGCAGTGCAAACATATTGTGTACTGTCATCTCTGGTGGACATACCAAATGTGTGTGTGTGTGGCTGCACGTGGCCCAGTGGATAGCACTGTGGCCTCACAGCATGAAGGTCCTGGGTTTTCTGTGTGCAGTTTGCTCTCCCCTTGTCTGTGTGGGTTTCCTCCTGGTGCTTCTGTTATCCCCACTATCTAAAAACCTGTTAGGTTCATTCTCCAGCCAGTGCCATCTGACCAGTGACACTGGCTCCAATCTGGAGTTGGTCCCCGGGCGCTGCATAGCGGCTGCCCACTGCTCCCTTGAGAGATGGGTTAAATGCAGAGGATGAATTTAGCTACATGTATGTTTATGTGACAATAAAAGCACCTTTAAAAGAACTGCAAATGATAAGATTGAACGGTTAAATTGTGGAATTATTATCACACCTCAGTGAGCCATACAAGAAATCCTTTTTAAAAAGTGACATGTAGCTTGTACAGTTGCTGTCCATTGTGAAGGTAGAGAATGTCCTTACTGTACTACACTGTATGCAGACATCTCATTCCTTTATTCCCATGTTGCATGTTGAAACTCCTCCAGCAACATGACTCACAATGAGCTTGAAGTGTGTGCCGCTTCAATGTAGCTGCTTATCAATGTGAAATCAAGTAATATGATTGTGGAGGGCAGTGCTGTGCTTCAAAGTGATATTGAATGGCTTATTCTTCCTTAGTGTTCCCTGTTTCTGTCTTGTCCTTCACCCCCTGTCTCCCTTTATCTTTGTGTTTCTTTCTCATCTCCCTGCCCTGGTGACATGCAGGTGACTGATGAGTCACTGATGACAGGCCTAAGTGCTTTAAGTGAAGTGTATTGATCACATGTGTTGTGAGCCATTCACATCTTAACCATCTGCTGCCTGGTTAACCATAAGGCACCTTGACAAAAACAATACCATAAAAACCTTGTTTGTGGCCAATCAGCATCGTACTGTTACTACGGCGCAGTTTAGGTGTGACGTAGCCTAGAGTTTTAGGTTTTAGGAGTTTTTGGAGCCTAGGTTTTATTTTAATATATTAGAAGAGCAAAGGTTTTTCTCAATGGGAAATATGTTTTCACTCTTCTCACGACTTTTCTACTGCAAGAGTGGATAACAACAGACTCGCTGGTTCACAGGTTCGTCCAATCACATGCAAAGTGTTTTTTAAAAAGCGCCTGCCCTCTTCAATCCATTTCAATGGACGGCTAACAGACACAGACACAGATATCTGATATTGTTCGGTTAGATGACCCCCACATACCGGAACCCTACTGACTACAGTTGTACAGGTTTGATTTACAGTATATCATAGCCAAAGCTTCAATACCTGCCTAAGTGTCAATGAGCAAGGGTAGGTGAATGTTAGAACTGATGTGTTTATGAGCCCTTACGTTAATTCCTAAAAGGCCATCTGTCACCTATATTTCTTTTCACAGACATTCTCCTTTCTTCATCCTCCTGTTCCATTTAACTTGCCTTATGCTGTAAGTCATGAAGAGTACAGGCAGAAAACAGCTCATAGCTGTTGCCTCTAATATAAGGATTGTTGGCTCTCCCCTGTGCACTTGGCTTTGACCTCTTGTCTTAGCAACACTGCATGGGGGTTTTGGGTTTGGACCCGGAGTCTCTGACCTTTGCCAGCAAGCCTAGTTTTAATCAGCAGTTCACCCAGTTCAAGCCAGCCGTCTCCTGCATCTTAATGAGTGGGGTCCCAAGCCAGGCCCAGCGAAGGCCCTTGTACTGTAGCTCTCTCTCTCCACCTTCCACACCAGAAATAGCAGACGGGGTGTAGAGCACGGGGTCGTGCTCTACACCCCGGCAGACATACAGGTTAGGATTTTCAAGGCTTGTGAAGTGTGACGGCTTTCCCCTGAAAACCAAGTATAAAAGTCTTGTCCTTTTATACCAGGAGTGTATTTTGCATGAATAAAAGCATGAATGAGTATGGCTTTGCGGTTCTTTGATTGTTTATTTCGTTTAGATCTACCCTTTGTAAATCAGTTTGATTGCATTCTAGATATTGGCAGCCAAAGCGTATTATTTGTTTTCCTTTAGTCAACTAATTTAGAACCATTGTCTTTGCTGTTCTGCACCCTGCAAATGCCAATCGCCCTCACACACTCACACACACACACACACACACACACACACACACACACACACACACACACACTTGCGTGCACACACACACACAGCTGACTCCAGTCCTTAACAAAGTTTGAATATTCTATCAAAGCAATTCCAACTTTTGAAATTAACTTTGACCCGTGGGCGTGTTTGTGGCTTAAAGATAATCACATCAAAGGCAGGGACCCTGACCTGTTTTTGCATCAGTAAGTTTCTGTTAAGTGAAAAGCAGTCAATCGGCAATTGTTGTCTGGCCTTTTGTTGGAATGTGAATAGGTTTGTATTGATTGAAAGCAAAATGTTTTTAATGTTGTAGATGAGATTTCAGGATTGCTAACTAATGGGAAGATAGAAGCCTACTTCAATCTATTTTCAAGTCAAGTTCCAAATTGAAAATCTTTACTGGCATAATTAGAGCTGATCTCAAATGAACATTGAAACTTCTCATTTTTTTACCCAACCATCATGTGTAAATACATAACTCTCTCAGAATACATATTAGGCTATGTAGAAAAGTAATGAACATACCGTAAGTATTATTGATATTTTGAAGTTTGAAGTTAATGTGAAAGAAAAAAGTTTTCCATGTCATTGTAATTCTAACGTATATTTTAATCTCCTTCATAAGCAATTTAGTGAGGCTATTTTTCATTGTGCTTCCATGATCACTGCACACACAGTGCATGTGGGTGTTTCAAGAAGGATATGTGGGTGTTTCAAGAGCCCTGTTTGCCAATTTGTAAACAATTATATATAAATCTTATTAAATATGTAGTGACTATTCAGTGGACAAAATGGAATCCTTTCTTTCTTAGTTATAGCAATATTGACAATGTTCAGACCACTGTACAGTATAGTGCATCCACTATAGTACATTTAGCTGTAAAAACAGCCTTCTTGGAAGTCTATGCATAATACATCATTGGTTGGCAAGGAATGCCCCTGTGTACTGAACGCTATCATACACATTAGAGATTGCAATGGACATAAGTTATAACTAGACCTCTCTGCTTCCCAGTACATGTGGAGAGCACCAGTCAAATCCAGATGTTCTTTGAGGTCACAAATTCATAAAATACAGATAACACCACATAACAGCATACAGTACAGTATATCGATAATCAAGAATCAGTGTTGCTCTTTTACAGAATGTATAATGTATATATGTCATGCCTTACAATACAGTATGTACTATAATGATATATCAATGAGTCAAGTTAATCTTTCTTTTCATAATATTTACAATATGGAATATAGAGTACAGTATACTGTATTATTAGTATGTATTTGTATCTGCCTTGCCCTTTACCAACCTATAGTGTTTTTACAATGGTGTATTAGAGCCATTTTAGTATGTTCTGAAATGTCTCTTCTCCTCTATCATACACTTTCATACTTTGAAGAGACTTTTTGTATATTGCACTTATCAAAAAAAAAGAACACATATCCTGTACTGATATGAATGAGCTGATATGTTCTGTGCATCAGGAATTACATTACAGTGGAGAGATGCAAGAATATTGGTGGTTACATCCCAATATAAATTAGATTTGTGTTACACTGTAGAGCAGGGCACAACAGATCAAAATCATGTATGATCAAGATGTTGATCTTCAAAGTCAATATGATAATATGGTGTTTCCTTATAGCTATATGCAATTGAAAACTAGAATTGTATTAGATAATCCACTGCAAAATGCAAATAAATTGATAACTGTTATTGAAGAATCTGTGTATGCATAAGTCATGTGTATGCATACGTGACTACAAATATTTGCGGCATGCATACACATGCAGTCATTTACACACTACAAAACACTGTTCTCCTCCTGTGGTTCCAGGAATTAGCATTCATTGACTCTAGCCGGGCTTCACAAGATGAATAATTTAAGAATCAATATACATAACAGAAAAGTGGTAATCAGCGTATAATCGCATAATTATACAGTTCTACTGTCTGTCACCCCAAAGTAATTGTGCAGACGATATCAACAGAAGTGATTAGCATGCCTTCTAACCATTGCCTGCCTCAGTGTTTTAAGCTCCCACTGATTTACGCCTGGAAACATTTTATTCTAAAACCACCAAACCCCACAGTATGTACGTATTCCAAAGCCATTACGTCATGTAAAACAGTGGTTCTGAGTGTAGCAGTCCTTGCGTTCTTTTCTCTGGGTGTGAGACAATAATCTTTAAATCAACATTTGTTATACTGTAATACAATAATATTGTTATCCTACAGTATATAAACAATACCTAATTTTCATTGGTGATTGTATGTGACTACCTTCACGCAGCTAAAAGGTGGTTCATGGCTATTACACATATATGCAGTTATTTGTATTTGGGGGGCCATAGGTCAACGGCTGACGAGCCCTGCTGTAACGTGTGTCTCTGTGTGTCTCCAGTGCACGTGAAGGCGGGGACCTGCGAGGTCATCGCTGCACACCGCTGTTGCAACAAGAACAAGATCGAAGAGCGGTCCCAGACTGTCAAATGCTCCTGCTTCCCCGGACAGGTGGCAGGAACAACAAGAGCTGCGCCCTCTTGTGTTGACGGTACAGCAGGCTCCCTGTAATGTACAGCATGTTCATTACAGTACATTGGCATACAGCATGCTCATTACTTTACATTGGTGTACAGCATGTTCATTACAGTACATTGGCGTACAGCATGCTCATTACTTTACATTTGCGTACAGCATGTTCATTACAGTACATTGGTGTACAGCATGCTCATTACTTTACACTGGTGTACAGCATGCTCATTACTTTACATTGGCGTACAGCATGCTCATTACTTTACATTGGCGTACAGCATGTTCATTACAGTTTGTTGGTGTACAGCATGCTCATTACTTTACATTGGCGTACAGCATGTTCATTACAGTACATTGGCGTACAGCATGTTCATTACAGTACGTTGGTGTACAGCATGCTCATTACTTTACATTGGTGTACAGCATGTTCATTACAGTACGTTGGTGTACAGCATGTTCATTACTTTACATTGGTGTACAGCATGTTCATTACATTATATTGGCGTACAGCATGTTCATTGGCGTTGTTGAGCTAAAGCTTTAATGTATTTAGCATAGAGGTATATAGTTATGGTGCAAACTGTGTGGTGTGCAATTTTCATTGTGATATGGCGCCCCCAGATGCACAAATTTCCACCCTATCAGCTCACAATGTCACGCATGAGAGGAGTAGAGGGGAGTGCCAGCCATTTTTTACTTTAAATTGAGGAATGTCTCTTTAAAAGTGTATTATTTAGTTATGCTACAGTATATCGAAGAAGTACGTCAACAGCTTTATCCATTCTGTTGATTCCCGAGGGCTTTGTAATGTTTAAATCAAATCATCCCAGTGTTTGCCCCACCCACACCCCACCGCTGTAGTTGTCTAGGCGACCATATCAGACCTTGTGTTCAGTGAAGTAGAAAGAAGGCCAGGTCATTTAATATCATGTCAACATTGGCCTCTGTTACAGGTGAATCGATCCATATCGCCTCTTTGCTACTGTAATAGACCTGACGGGGGCTTCCTCCATTTTGTCAGTCCTCTCTGTGCTTGAGAAATGTCAAGGAAATCGTTCCCTCCCCTCCCCTAAAGACCAACCTCTGGTCTTTTTATTACCCCTCCCACAGTCACTCATCTGTGGCTCACACCTCCTCTCCATGCCCGGCGCGACACTGGCCATCACCTGTAATTCACTGCTAGAAACAGAAAACACACCGGGGGCAAACGGGTCTCCACTGTCAGAAGGAGCTGTATTCCTGGCATGTGCACAAACGGGAAGCCTTTTGTGGGCTTCCGTGGTTCAGCCAGAGGCTTCCTGGACACACATAGCAACACACTAACTGAAACCTCTCTGACTGCCCCCCCACCCCCCCCATTCACAGCTTCCATAGTTGCACAGAAGTGGTGGTGCCAGATGCAACCCTGCATGGACGGGGAGGAGTGTAAAGTCTTGCCTGATCTGAAGGGATGGAGCTGCAGTACAGGAAACAAAGTAAAGACGACCAAGGTGGGGGACAGGTCATGTTTGCTATCTAACCTATCATGTTGCGGTATTGTCTTTAACGCTATAACCTGATTTGTTTTAAACAAAACAAAATGTCTATAAGACTTTAAGACTTGCTACGTTTGCTCAGGGTAACACAGTTTATGACGTGACAAAAGCTATCCATTTGCAGTTCTTAGCATGTCTATATTTTGGTTTCAAGATGCGACATCCCAGGAAATATTACCACTGTAGCTATACAGTAGAGTTTGAGATATCACACACACAAAAAAGTGCTTAGTACATCCAAGGAAAACAAAACAAATTCAGATGATTTAAATAAAACAATAAAAAAAAAAAAAAAAATTTTTTATATTTTACCTAAAAATATCTAGTCAAAACAATTTAAATTCAGTTATATTTATATGTGAACGCAATTAAAGCAAGTTTAATTAACTAGAATTGTTTAGGTACGCAAGGTGCTGTGTGACAGGATGCACCTGTCGAACCGAAAAAAGTAGTGGAGAAAGTGAAAAGGAGACACATATTGCATTAACAACTACGCCTAGACACAAACAGTATTCAAAATGCTTTACCTGATACAATATTTTTTTTTTCGCCATGCTAAATTATTATTTTGGCACGCTTTGTCCACCAGTCATAACATGCATGCATATGAGTATTAGGATCCCACAGGTGGCCTATTTTTCCTTGATAATGCTCCATAATGACTCACGTCTTGTTGCCTGCACTGTACTTGTATGTGATTTTCTCTCCTCAAAACCTAGATTTTTCGGTTCAACAGGTTATGCAAACTTAGGTCTGGATTCTTTACCTTGTGGGTAATGCATCCTGTCACACAACAGCTTTTAAGTAGGTTTCAATTTGTTGGTAAAAGTCAGAAACTATGTAAGGCTTAGTTTAACACAATACAAAGCCAATGGAGAGCAATGGAAGTTGTGTCTCCCCCCACCCTTCCGGCGTGGGTGAGACTTAAATGCACTCTGTCTCTATGGGAAATCAGGATATAAGCATTTAGTACTTTAATAGCATGTTTGTATGTCATTATTTTGGTTAATATGTAGTTCATTGGGTTATGGGATATGTGTGTGTTTGGGGATGGGATGGGATGGGATGGGAAGTTTATATGTGGGCACCGTGGCTGAGATGTGTGTAACTGAGACTGATGCTCCTATTAAATAAAAGTTAACATTTTCTGTGGTTGTGCATTATACAATAAGCATTTTATACTTAAATAATTGTGAAACGTATTTCTGCCAGAATTGTTTATTATTAGTGTTTTTGTCGTTTTTGCAAGTTGTATGCACTATAAAATCTAACATTGGACTTACATTACTCAATCAAATAAAACCAAGCTTATTAGTTCAGGTAAAAATACATGTATATTAAGTCAATCTTAGACAATTAAGTTTAACCAGTGCCTTTAAATAAATTTGAACCAACCGTAGTATATCAAGTTGAATCAACATCATTTCTTAATGCTAAAAGAAAGCCATATAATTCCGTGGAAATACATGAATTTATTTTATGAATGATTTTATTAATTCAATTAATTATTTCTTCATATGCTGATGGTAGAGCACAGTACAATGTAAACAATTAGAAAAGCTTTGAGATATTCATAAATTCGCAGCAGTCTTTAACATTATTATATTAGCTCAATCAGTGAAAATAGCATTGAAATAGCTCATATGTCATTATCTGTTTAGTACGAAACATGGAGGATGGCATGGAGGAATTTAACTTGTGCAATCCTAGTGCTGCAAATACACTGTACAGTATACTGAATATATATACAGTATACGCACGTTACTTGTTCATATATATAATATATATCCAACAACATCTATCCACCTGTCTGGCTTGTTGCCATAGAGATTGGGTTGCAGGTGTGTCTTTTGAGAAGTCCGACCAGGCTTGGATGTTACTTCAAAAGTGTCAGCAGGCAACAAAACAAAGGTGGTCAGCACCAGTAAAAACACATACACACACGCATACAAAAAAAAATCAACAACAAGCGAAGAAGCTGCCGGGAAGCTAAATCGTTGAATTGGATGTGCTAAAGCGGGCCAGGAAGGTTCAGCCCGTAGTACTTCCAGAGTTTAATAGAGGTTATATGGGCCTTTGTTGTGGGCTTCAGGGCGTGGCAGCCTTGTAGTGGATGGAAGGTGTGGGCTCCAGGGTGACACAGTGGGCCCTAAGCCATCCATCACGGCCCGGCGCTTGACTCACCAAACGCCTGGGCATGAGCCCGTTCCTCCATTATTCATGTCTACAGGAGGGCTAGATGAAGCAGCTTTTTATTTTAGCCGGGTTAATAATTCATGCCCCCTCACACAGCCCCTGGAAGGGAGAGAGTGTTGCAGAGGGGTGCAGGTGGCTCGTAGAACTAGTCAGAACCTACACACTATTTTTTTTGGGAGGAATAGTGGGGGGGAGGGGGGGGGGGGGGGGGGAAAAGGGCTCTGTGGGGGTTCCTGTATGTTAAATGACCTGCTCCAACCCACTAAAGAGCGCCAGTCAGGGATGGTCAGTGTTAGCTAGAGGGCTTTGTGACACCGCTCCCTCCACCGTTTACATGGTCCTGAGAAGCAAGGGACTGCTGGGAGGATTAGCCCAGACATAGCACCATTTGCACTCACCTGTGTTTCTGAAGGGCTTTGCTCCATTCGTCTGTGGGACAAACACACAAACAAAACATTACGTCACACAAGGTTACAATATGCTTTCATGAGATATATGATGTAATTGCATTTAGACATATCAAATAGATGATTATCTTTCTTTTAGAGTAGGTAGGTAGGTATATAGTCATATTTCTGAATATCACATATTACTGTATACTGTGCAATAAATCCTTCATTCAGTGCCCATCTACGCAGATGTTGACTGAGAGGGAGAGTGCCATTCTACTGTAGTTCATGATAAAGTCACTTCAATAAATCAGACATCTGAAGTCCCTGCAAGCACTTCTTTAGACAACAGCAGTCACTCCACACTATGTCCCCATGTAAAAGATCAGTCAGTTTTATTGTCATGCTGCTAATATCAGGAATTATAACCCACCCAGCACCAAGCTCTTGGTTTTCACTTCATATCAATCAGCAGGAACAAAGCAAATCAGTGTTTCAGCTTGACAGGTGATGGAAGGCAGACATTCTGTTTATTACAAGCTGAAATGAAAAGCTGCTTGAAGTGTCCCATACTAAGAAATATGCTATACTGTCTCCATATGTCAACTTCTGCCTTTCAACACTTTCCTGTGTTTCAAGGTACTGAATGTGTAAATAATAATAATAATAATAATAATAATAATAATAATAAATACAAATTAATTTTGAGATTATCATATTTTCACTTCACAACCTGATCACCAGCTGTGTTTTAAAGATCTCTTATATGCACATATTACCTAAACTCAAGCCTTCTTATTGTAATAATCTATTTTGAGGTAGCACAAATTACATTTACATTTTTCTAAACATATTACCAGCATAGATATTTGTTATTACCCTACCTGTGACTTAAATTGTATTTAACAGAATGCAATCCAATAGTTAAAGGGCTGAAAAACAGTTTGACATCTCTGTCAATAGGGGTGGTCAATGAATGGCCTGTAAAGAGGCGCTGAATCATTCTATCAACCATTGATTTGTTTCTTATGGGCCATTAAGATGTAGCTGCTGGCTGAAATTGACTGTGCAATTTTGATTTCAGAGCAATGGCGATGACTGAAATACGATCCTTTACACCCCACTAACTCTGTCCAAAAGGATCAGTCAAGACTCATTGCTCAGAAGCCTTTTAATTTTTCTTTATTGTTTTTGCACACACACACACACACACGCACGCACACGCACACGCACACGCACATACACACACACACACACACACACACACACACACACACACAAAGTCAGTGCTTTACCATTAAAGCTATTAAAACTAACATGGGGCTGACTACAAGTGTTATCTTTTAACCTGACACAATTTAAACTTATGGTGCTTCAACTCCTTTTGTGCTAATGCTTTGTAGAATGTTTCATTGGGCTTCCTATTTTTTGTTTTGCTGCTTGATACTGTAATTGGAATGATGTGTTTACATTTATTCCCTATATTGTCCTTCTGTACATTTGCATCTTCTCCTCTCACCTTCGTAGGTGAATATTATGTTTTCTACAGGATATTTATAATATACTGAAATATGTTACCATATGTAATGATAGAATGTTGGTTTTACAAATATGTGGCTAATATAGTAGTATACCCTACCCATAGCAGGTAGCACAATATTTCTCGCACTCATGTTCCATTGCTACCATTTAGGTGTATAGTAGTACTGAGCATCCAGTATGTTATCCCTGTAATCCACAATCGTTCTGTAGTTATTACATATGCAAGGGGCCATGTATAATCTTCACAATTTGTTTGGTAGTTTTGTTTGGTTTGCTTTTTGATTACAGTGACAGCCTCCTGCTGCCAATGTACTGTAGCAAATCTTTAGCCTGTGGTTCCTGAGAATTCTCACATGGAAGTGAAGATTAGACATTTCACTAAATTAGAAAACCACAGGTACAGTATATTCCCACTGTTTAGAATTATGGATTGTGTAAAAAGATGATGTTGGCAAGAAATGCTTAGTTGTAATTGGTGCCAAAATTTGCACGGAAGAGGTGTGTTTGTGCCTATGCATGTTTGAGATAATCTCGTCCGTTATTAATATAGGTCTAAAACTTCAACATCAAAAAAGGGGATCGCAGAAGGTGCAGGCTACCATTGTATCTTAGAAACCCCTTGGGGTTCTGTCCCCATACTTTGAAAAATATTAAAATATATTTTAATACATTTTATGTACAGTATGTTCCACAATGTACGGGTGAAGTACCTATCATCTGCTGAAAGCAGCAGATGCTGTGTCTTGTTAAAATCTTTCAGATAAATATTCAAGAAAGCAGAATACAATGATGAATAATACTATTTACTCGGTTCAGATCAGCTTTGTGCAGCAAATTGCATGTGAGTTTTAGACTTTTGTTGGTTTTCTAAAAATGCTTCATACAAGAAAGACCCCAATGACAAATGAATGACACGACCCATCATGGTAACTAGGCATGTATGGCTTTTGTAGGCCTATGTTGAAATGTGAAAATTCTGTCCCATTCTGCAATAGCCGCATACATTATAATACAAATACTTTTTACTTCAATAATATTAGACTGCATGGGTTTTTGCCAAATGTACAGTATGTTACAACCTAGTCACAACTGCCAGGGCATCTTCCTGACTTAAGCAGTATGCAGTTTGTGACATACTGTACAGTAGTTTTGTCCATCTTCAGAATTGTTTCATTCTGTTCGGACAGTCTTTAGTAATTTCTTATTCTCTTTTTCTCTTTGATTACTGACAGTGACAGAAAGTTTTCTAACTAGGATTTTAATTTAGATTCTGTTTATTCTAGGTCACGCGATAGTCCTCTGTGTGCAGCAACAGGACAAACCCTTCTTGACCGCAAGACATCTAGGAATGATGGATTATGAGGGCTGGTGGAGACCATGGACCATTAAGGATGAAAATACACTGACATTCCACTGGACAAATAAGGAATATTTACAGGGGACATTATATGAAACTCTATATCTGAAAAGGACTAGTGATTTCTGAATTCACAGCGGCCGTCACTGACGACTCACTGATTTTATCTTATGTTTTCTTCCAACGGACTAGAGGACTGAATATATTTACTTGAGTGAACGGCTGTGGATTACGGTACACGAAACAAGAAAACAAGAAAACTGATTAAAATCAAATGATGTGATGTTATTTTTCATTCTCACCACAGCGCACCATGGGACTTGCATATATGTGTTCAGGATCTGATGAGATTATAAACATTTCCATTCCTTTTAGCCTTATGATGCGAATATATCTTCTTGTTAAGATTTTGTTGATTTAATGCTATGAAGTATTTGGCTTCCGTACGTTGGTTAGAGCATTGAGTCTTAGAGCATTGAGACTGGATATTAAAAGACTACAATACTGTACAATTCGGAAGAGAACAATACAATGTGGTAATCATAATTATATTTGACAAGCTGTCAATAGGGGTCAACACAGTTTTCACATGATATTATCAGAGTTCTGCCAAACTGTTCTTAAAGATAACTGTTGTTTTGAAAGCCTGGTGAATAACATTTATTACAAATGTCCGTATTATCTCAATAAATCTCGATGGATATCACAAAATGTTAAGTCTTGCTTTTTTTGCCAATAAGGGTATGTTCTATTATGATTTGTTGGTTGAATATACTGTAGTTGTATGATGTTTCCTTAATAGAGGAACTAAAACATAAAAAATGGCGTATAATTTGTAGCTATAGCCTGTGAGTTACACTATCTCAGGGACTCACCATGCGTATTTGGCAGACTGAGAGGGCATCTACTTAATCTGAGTATATCTGTCTCTAAACATCCCTGCTAGTTTCTGTTGCTGTGTCCACCTCTGGTTCTCTAATATTGTCAAATTTAAATTGATAGATGCATATATCAATTATAGATAGATGGATATGTATATATTTATTACACACTTGCATCATAAGAAGGATGTGATTTAACAATTTGTGGAAAACATTTTTAATATTCCGGTCAAGATGCAAGCTCAACAAGGCGTACTGTAAGTTGATCTACAGTAAGGTGTCCAATACCTTTTTGCTGTTTTTGGGGCAAGTGGTGAAATCAGGTGAAAAAGTGGTGCAGTTGTAAAAGGTTTGGATTATAATGAATAAATTATCAGTATCAGAGTTGTAGGAGCTATATTCAATTATTGTCAATAAAATCAGATCCTCTCATAACCGTGTTTCTTTAGGCTACAAACGAGCTCAGTGTATTCTGAGGAATTTTACATTCCGTAAGTCAATTTCTCCTTGTAATTGAAAGAGTGTTCATCACCAAAATTCTTCTTTTAATGGACATAATTAATTAAGCCAAATTGTAGAAGACATGCTCCCAAAGATCCCCAGGGAGCAGAGCTGTTGGGAGGTTTGCTAAGATGAGGAGGGTGTGGTGGCAGGCACTCCAACGTTACTAATCCAGGTTCCCTCTTGTTTGGTTAGAAATCATTAAATTACAGTAATAACTAATTTCTCATTCCTCCATGCGATTCACCAGAGACCAGCGAGGATTTAATAAAGACCTGGTGATGAATTACAAACACTGAACGACGAAGAGAGGGCTATGTGCTTAAACAGAGCAATTCAAAAGTGCATTAATAAAACAATACAGAAACATTCCTAAATCATTTGAGATAAAGGCTATTTGCATAATTCATTAAGATTAATCAGACCGGCAATCCACCGCCGTGCTCCACGGGAGATCACCGAGACACATGAATCCAATCCCCTGGAAAAAATCCCTATTCAATCTAACAATGAAACAAATCTACCCTTGCATCTGAGAATTAACCTCTGCACTTTATAGACCCCATAATGCTGAAACACAAGCCTTGAGTTATTCACTGTTATGTGTGCTAATAATCTTTTAATATTTAAATGGCTATTCATACCACAGGTCCCCTGGGCTCTGCTGTTATACCACCCAACAGACCTTTGCAGACATTGGATAGAAATTGATTATTTTGGTACTTTTGGCAAACTGCAGTGTGAATCGGAGGACTTGCTGTTTGACATTTCTACATGGTTCTATAAACATGCTGATTCATTCTTTTCGGCTGAATGAGCCTGGCGGAACACCCCATGGTGTGTGTCGGCTATTGGGTACAGATCACAGTTAAGTCAGCTGTCGTGGTGTCAGGGACCACCTGTTTAGCGCTTCTTGTCCTCATTCAAGGCATACTGGCAACCCCTTGCCCTCGCAATCCCTATTCACTTTATTTACAAGAAGCAAGCTTTTGTGGGGATTTGTAGTAGTGCGAGAAGAAGAGATGTTTATTGACTAACGTGGTAAACTATTTCCTCCTACCACTTGTTGATTGGTCAAGCTTGTGTGACAGACTTTCTGTCACACAACGTATTACATATACGTATTATTTGTATTACTGTATGTATGTAATAATTTACACAAAAATTATATGTATATTAGCCGGATATATGTACAACATTCCAACACCTTCTTACACCTACTTCTACATTAAAAATAAGGCAGATTCATGAAGGAGGATGTGTGCTGTAATTAGTATACATTTGTTTTTAGTGAATCATGTCTTAAAAAAGGTAAAATATTATCTGGCTGTTAATTTGTACAGCCTGGGTCATGGTAAGATTTTCACCATGCACATTTGTTCAAATTATTCAATAATTTGCTCTATTCGATTTTATGAGAATGTTTGATCCTGCTAACAGTCAAATCACGTTAAACATAAATTCTTTATTAATTACAAACAGTCTTAGGAATTAAGTGCAGAATAGAACAATTTCTAATTTTGTTCCTCCTCCCCTACAAATGAAAAGAGGACTGTTCAGCCAACCTTGCACAAGAAAGGAATAACAAAAACTTATTTACATTCATGCATATTTAGAGCTAAATTGAGAAAGGGTCTTACGCTTTTATGAAAACCAACCCCTCAGTTACACAAACACCATCTGGAAGGGTTGCTAGGGCCGTGCTTTGACAGGATGAATTAGTTTACAAACTGTCAGATACAGCAACTAAAATTAGATTTTCTCACTTTGTAATGAAAGCTGACAGTGTAATGAAAAACCACTGGATCCTGAAAATACCCAAGATGCACTGTAAAAGTCTGGACGTAGAAAAGTAGTTGTTTATCTAATTGTGTTGAATTTTCAATATATATGGTATTTTCCATCTCTAAATTGGATGTCCTAATTCACTTTGGCTTGGAGTTTGATGTTGTTTCTGAAGGCTGTTTGTGCTATTATTTTCAACCATAAGCAGTTTATTTTGAAGTACTCTCTGTATACATACATGCTGCTGTGACCTGAGGCATAATGGGATTACCCTACTCTGGGCGACAACCTGGAATTCTATTACCTGTAGTTCACACTAAACTCTACTCCGTATACTGTAGCTTCTTACTGTATGCCTGAATGGATTTAGCTAGGATTAGTTCAGTGCATCACAGTAGCTAGGCGCTCATGCCTTCCGACATTCCTTTCAAGCATGTTCTTCATATTCCTGCAATAACATGTTGTTGCTCCACATGTGCTTAAAAGAAGATAGTGGTCTGGTGATGGACTCTGCTGAAATGTCTTGTGTTCAAGCTCCAACACAGGCCTTAGCTGTAAGTATACTGTAGTTGAGCATGATGCTGACAATAATTATAAATATGTGTGATTATTACTGTGACCCATATCTGCTCATAAATAACATAGTCTGTATCTATTGTATTGCATCTGTATAGTATTTTTTTTAATATTTACAACTTAATCATTCCTATTAATGTAATGTATGTTATGTTGACTACAATTAATGTTGAATTAACAATCTTAATGATATTCTCACCGTGTTTATACTGATTGTATCTGGAATTCTTTCCCCATATCCGAGACTTCATCTTTCCATGTTATTAGACTTCATCTTTCCATGTTATATGTTCCATACTAGCAAGGCCCCGGGTGAGCGCCGCTACGTTGGAGTTTACCCCGGTGGACGAGAGGGTCGCCGCCCTGCGCCTACGGGTGGTGGGGGGGAAAACT
>JAODUE010015563.1:0-25685 GCA_027564755.1 Amblyopsis hoosieri
AGATGCTTCAGAACTATAGTTTCTCCAACACAGCTCGTTGATTAATTTGATTGCAGCCTTGCTTTTCGCCAGGAGAGGTCGCTGTAACTGAAGCTTCGAGAAATTAACCCATTTTCGAAACAATTGGCTCAAGTTGTTCAGTGCTTCACAAAAGCTTCATTTGGCCATCACTACCTATAGGTCTACAACTCACAATGATTTGGTATTCATACCAGTGATACATTGGCATAGGCGGGTAGGCCTGGACACAAATCTAATTAATTAATATAAACAAAAAATAACTAATAATATGCGTACGGTACGTAGGCTAACCTACTCGAGGGCATAGCCGACTTTGGCTGCATTGGAAGTAGTTTCACTTTTGTTCATCATCATGTTTGTGTAACGTGAAACGCATGGCCATGCTTATTCAAGCACCAAACTAGATGTAGCCTAGCTCGGTCTTGAAAGTCTGAACTTGCTTCCCACTAGGCCAACTTAATGCGGGAACTAGCCTAATATGCCCGCGATAGAGTAGCCTACTTACGCATACCTAACGGTAGAGAATCAACGCCCATCTATTTTGATTCTTGAGTAAGCACGGACACGGTTTACACAAACATGAGGATAAAACATGTTTGTGTTTCGGAGCCACTGTAATGCAGTTGAGGAGTATCTCTGCAAGGTCCCTCCTGCTATGCCCAGCTTGTAATGCATTTCACTTAAATCAAACCGAGCCTATACTATAGTTCTGCCCCCTCGCTGCACCGAGGCTGCAGACAGCCGCGGTGTGGTTGCCTTGGTGACAGGGGGAGGGCGACACCCACAGGAAACGCGGTGTTTGCGGCGGCAGCAGAAATGAAGAGACACCAAGCCGGATTCCCATCTTTTTAAACGGATTACTTTTCTTTTTACAGTCCCGCACCAATGCCTATTTTTCCCCATCATCGCCTGAAACCCGCGTGGAGACAACCGGTGACATTACTGGATTCCTGAAGTAGTTCGCCGAGCGTATGTTGGAGACTGCCAGGAGCCTTGTGTGGGAGGAGGCGGCACGCCACAGCGACCCTTTCGCTTGTGTTCAACTTTAGTTGCTGGCGGTAGAAGGCGTCGCTAGCCGTAACATATCACACCATGGACAGTCGCCATGAGTATTGTTAAATAGTGTTACAAAGCCCGTATTGCAACATTGTCAGTATGCCCGAACTACGGTGGTCAGTGAGGCTTGTCGGTGCCTGAATTGTCCCAGGCCTGCTTTCTCCATCTGGAAATTTCTTTGCAGGGGAATGCCGCTCGGTTTTTACCCGACAAGCTAACGCTTGCTAACGGTAGCCGCCTCTGTGCCTGCCGTGTATCTGTGTTGTGTCGGTGCACAGACCTTTCCCCATGGTCGTATCAAACACACTTATCGCACATCAATCTAAGGACTATTGAAATCCAAAACAGTATTTTATGGGATTCACATCGGCGATAGGGAAGCTGGTCTGAGCCAAAATGATGAACTGGAGGCGGCTGCTGCGAGTGTCCAACCGCTCGTTTTTGGCCTTCATTTTCTTCTTCTCCATGTCCACAACGTGCCTCTACTTCATTTATGCGGCTCCTGGAATCGGTTAGTTAACATGGGGTTTGAATTATTCATTAATGTACTTAAACTTCGTATAAGGTGTCAAGTTAACGTGCTCATGCCTGGATTTGCCCTGGCTAACGTGGTAGACCCTGCATCTGAAGATGCTCCTGCCACTACACGTAGCTAGCATAATGCTGGTCCCCATTAGCTGATCTCCAAGCTAATTAGCTGCTCCACCTGCAATTCATGTTGTTGGCTCGCAGGTGGAGCATCTACACAGCTGCTAGATGGACATCTTAGTCTATTATGAACCCTAGTCTAACCCTAACTATGAACCAAGGTCTCGAACTCGTTGCTCAAATTTCAAAGGGGGGTGTGGCACGACATAAAATATGATTATAAACCATGTTATGTACCATTTTACCTATTACATTTTAATTTGTGTGTAACGCTATGGTTTTACGTGGCTTTTTATTTACGCTGTGGCCCTCTAGTGTTATGTAACTTGGCCTACAGGAGATGATACAGTAAAGAAAAGTACAGTTGGAAGACATTAAATTACAACAACATATTGTCTTGTAGGAGACCATATGATTTTGTATTTGATAATGAAATGCTCTAGCTATCTGTCTGTTAGCTCTAAAATTAAACTATTTCCATGGCTGCTTAAGTATCTATATACTCTACAGATGTCATGCCACGGCCCTGGGTGCAATTATAGCAAGGTACTTTCAAAGCTTTTGCTTAGTTAGCAACACTGACAGTTCATGAAAGATCGGACCTCTAGCACTGAATCACATGGGATATAGACAGATTATTAGACATTTTTTAAGCTTTTTTTTTTAGCAGTAACTTTAAAACCAAGAAAATATCCTTTTTTGAAAAATGTCTGATTTTTTTTCCCCGTGTTGCCAATTATTCAGTGCAAATATTTAAATGGTAAAGATAGTGGAACAAGACTGAACAGAACTGTTGTATGATATGCTGATAAGGAAGTGTTTAAACATGTCAGGTATGTATTATGTTTACAAAAGTTGGTTGGTAAAGGAAGTGGTGAACTATATTTTACCTGCCGCATTCAACGAGCTATGTGTAGACAAAACTTCATATTGCATTTTGAGTTTTGACGAGCTTTAGAAAGTTGTATTGGCACATTCCATCGGATGTCAGTTTTCTCTAACTGGTGCTAACTTGCTTGGCGTAGCCTACTTATTAATTAAAACACTTGGCTTCAACTGGGACAAAATTCAGCAATCAGTTATTTTCAGCAAAGGATCATTTTAGTTTTCAGCGTTTCCTGTAACCTAGAATATGAGGTTTTCCCAGTATGAACCAAACCAGACTTGGAGGGGAAGTGGGGGTAGTCTCTTGACCATCTGTCCTTTTGCTGCTTCCCCATTTGTCCCTCTGCTCTGCTGGTTTTGTGGTAGGAAACATCACCTGTTTGTTCTGCTCTGGCAACGCTAAACGATTCATATCTTTGCCTGACTATTTACCGGCTGTGCTGTTTCCACGGCTCTTCCTGGCTCCTCCTGGTTAGACCTTAAAGGTGTTCTAGATGTTAAACATAGCAGCCTAGACATCTAGTGATAGAAAGTCATGTAGAGCCACGTGAAACATTAGCCGTTCTGTGGGATGAATGTGGGCTATATCTTGACTGTGTGGAGCTGAATGTGTCCACCATGAGATTTGTGCCTTGTTCTGTTCACTCACGTTTGTTTCCCTGTGGTTCGGCATGTCGCCTTTAGCCAACACCTACTTCTTCATGGTGCAGGCTCAGGGCATGATGTTGAGGGACAACGTCAGAACCATCGGCCAGATGATTCGGCTGTACACCAATAAGAACAGCACGCTCAACGGCACTGGTAAGTGCTTTAATGTGTAGCCCTGTGCAGTACGTTACGTAAACCTCTCTCTCTGACACCTCAAGAACGCTCTAGCCTCCCTTGCTAAGGCACAGCAGGGTTCACTCAGCTAGGGGTGCACAATATATCGACTCAGTATCTGTATCGCAATATCACGTTGCGCAATATCATGAATGTAGGATATGTAATTGTACATTTCCAAAAGAAGGTAAGAAACAGGGTCATTCCCACTGGGGACTTGAACATTGGTCTCCTGTATGAAAGGCGACCTGGCGAACGTATTTAGTAGGGGTGTCGAAATTGCCATCCTACTAAATACTGATGGTGGCCAATACAAGTATGTATCCAAACAGGTTCCAAGTATGTGGCTTAACTTTTAATACAGGTTGTTGAGCAACACTTGCCACGCCCATAAAACGCAGCAAACATCTTTTGAAAGTAGTTAAAGAATGTCGCAAACATTTTGCAAGCAAAAGTCTGTCGTTCAGTAAAAACGATAATCGAGCGTTGCAAGCGTTAATTCCACTGACTTAACCCTCCCACTGAACTGTGAACTTCAAGTTTTTCTGACAGAGTAACAAACTGTCAACATTAGGAATCCAGGGACAACTGTGGAACAGTTCATTGCCCTGTGTCAGACTAACTGGAAGCGGTCTGGTTGACCGTCACTGATGTCTCTTTTGAAATGAAACTTGCTGTGCAGCCACTTTTAACTTGAACTGTTGCCTAGTCCAGAGAGAAACGTCAGCGTGAATTGTTATTCCATAGTAACCCCACATCAGCCAGGGTGACGTCTGAGATGATGTGAAGAGAAAACACATGAATGCACCATTGTAACAAATGATTCTCTACAAGCCTGAAGCAGTGCAGCTTTTCGGCTGGCCCGTCAGTTTAACTACAGTGTGATTTGTCTAGTCTGAACCTTGCACTGACTGTTAACAAACTGCAACTGCATACAACCATTACTGTATTAGCCAACTTCAATTTGTTAAATACTATGTGCTTTGATGTTTTTGTTTAATTTTCTTGAATGAATCTATAACATTACTATTGCATTAAAGACCATTATAATACATCTGGCTCATTTTGTGTTGCAGACTACCCAGATGGAAGTAACTCTAGCGAATACCTGATCCAACCGACGACATATCTCCCAGAGAACTTCACATATGCCCAGAACCTTCCCTGCCCTGAGAGATTACCTTCTATGAGTGAGTCGTTAGCTTCTACCCATTACATTGCGAGGGCCAGGGAATGCTACCACAGTCAGATTGTGCTACTGTTGTCTGGAGTTACTTAGGTTTATATGTAAGGGATTTTAAGATGATACACTTTTTGCCAAATTGAGCGAATATCTTATCTCACGGTCTAGCTTGGTGCCTGTTATGTATGCAATGCGCTGAAAATGTATCTAGTGTGTCCTGGCTTTGTAAATGGGGACACAAAGTGGTGCAGACCGCACCACACAACACTATCCCAGCCTTGGCAATGTGGGTCCAATGTGTGGAGGGGACGAGCTTCTGAGGGAGCAGCCTATGGCATTGAAGGGGGCGGGTCTTCTGCGGGAGCAGCCTATGGCATTGAAGGGGGCGGGGCTTCTGCGGGAGCAGCCTATGGCATTGGAAGGAGAGGTGTTTTTGTTTTGATCAAGTTCAGATAGTTCTTAACAGTATTTAAGATATTGATTGCTTTTGGCTGCTGGCCAATAGTAGAGGCTGTGCAGAGGTAGGGCGGGAGTTTGCGTTGTCGTCCTGTTGTGTTTGATTTAGGATTCTAGGTGTGTATTTAACCTTGTCTCATGCGTGTGTATGATAATGGTGTTTGGGGTAATTCATGCTCTGTCCCACCTTTCTGTAACCTGACCTGCCAGATGAATTGTTGTCACATGTCCATCTGTGGGGCCGTACATTGAAACTGTTGGTAAAGGGCAGGTACTTTAAAAAAAACTTGGCAGTTGATTTGATGAACCATCTGGTCGTTCTTTGCTGTCTGCACACAGACCACGCCCGTATAGCTGTCAACACGACGCTGATTGGTAAGATCAGTTGCTAACTCGGGCACATTAAAAATAATTTCTAGGCTTTTCAGACTGATTCTCAACTGAAATGAAACTAAGCCTCGTGAGACCGCCCTGATCTCGCGAGGCTAACCTTTCTGTGCCTGTCCCAGTTTAAGTATCATCACAGGCCTGTGTGATCATTGTTGAGCTAGAACTATACTGTGATATGTGAATGACGCATTAAAATGGATTGAACAGTGGAATTCAAAGAATAAAATGCATGCCAAAATGTATTTATTTTGTTTTACCAAAACTTCAACAGCAATTTTGGGGATTATTTTTTAATTAAGCTTCAGATCTTACATATGTATGACTAATGTTCTACAGCACACAAGGCATATGCCTACAGGATTAATCCCATTTGTATGAAGCTGCTTTAAACACCTTAAGGCCGCATTCAGACGTAACGTCTTTTTTTTTTTTTTTTATTGAAAGCTCTGGCCGTGGCATTTTTCATGTAGAAAAAAAGCATCTGAAACGGTTGTTATGGGAACCAGCAGGTCTCACTACCCTGCTTGTCAAAAACGTGTATGACTGTAGGGCAGGGTTCCCCTGCTCAAACACACCGGATTCAAATTAATATCTCGTTATAACGACCCATTCATGTGAATCAGGTGTGTTGGAGCAGGGAGACATCTACAACATGCAGGGCAGCGGCCCTCCAGGACCGGAGTTGGGGACCAGTGACGTAGGGCGTTTTCTTCTGAGAACTTTTCTCAACTAAAAAATAAGCCCAGAGCTGCTTAAAAAAAGCGCCTGCGGAAGCGTATATTTTACACTGCCATGACACTTTTTAAAACACATAATGTAAAAAAGAGGCCGACAGCTTCCAAAAAGAAGTTGCGTCTTGCCTGACACGATGTATTATCAAGAGAAGCTACTGAGGGAGTACCATGTGACCACGTGGCATTGGAAGGAGAGGTTTGTTTGACTTGAGTTCAAACATCAACAATTAGAATGAGTACTTCAGTACCTCTAGTGACTCTACACCTCATAGCACTCATCCTAACACGTTTTCTATGACTATCCTTTAATCTTCTGCTCTCTTTTAAAAACAAATCTTCAGTCCTGCTCTTAGAAATGAAGCACTTTATAATTTAGGCTATTGGTAATTATCTTTGAATATTGAATGATATACTGGTAAATGGAAAAAGGACTGCATTTATATAGCGCTTTTATCCAAAGGGCTTTACATTATTTGCCTCTCCTTCACACACACATTCCTACACCGATGGCGATGTCAGCCATGCAAGGAGTCACCTGACCACCAGGAGCAGTTAGGGTTAGGTGTCTTGCTCAAGGACACTGAGGAGTTAGTGGGATTCGAACCAGCAAGTTCTTGATCACCTATCGCCCCGCTCTACAACTGTGCCACTTGGTCATGTGTGTTAGGCCTGATAACATGATGTTGAACAGAAGGTTGTTTGCTTACAATTGCTGGTGTGTGGCCTCTATTGACAAATGTTCTGATTTTCAGTAGCGCTGGATAAAAGCGTCTGCTAAAGATGTAAATCCCATCTTGAGGCATTATTCATATTCTTATAAGAACCGTGGCCTTGTGACTGCAATGCCCTCTCTCAACACAGAGGGCGCCATGGAAGTCAACATGACAGAGATCCCCATGGAGGAGATAGAGTCCAAGTTCTCAAAGCTTTTGGACGTTCAGTTCGGGGGCCATTGGAAGCCAAAGGACTGCAGACCACGCTGGAAGGTGTGTGTACAAATAAAACTACATTTAGGTGTTAACGGCATGCAACTACATAGGTCCTATTGGGATTACATGGGTCCTATTGGGACTACATACTGTAGGTTTCCTATTGTAAATTAGGACATTTCTAGTTGCGTTGATGACTGAAGGTACTTGGAATGGCTGATCTAGTCTTCTAGCCAAGGTTCTTCTGAACCTGCTGCTCATCAGAATGACAGCAGCAGCCATGCTGCATGAGGTCAGAATATAAGGGGGGGGGGGGTCATGGGTGAAGCACCTGGGTGTGTTGGTTGAAGACGTGCTGCAGCATTTTGACCGTCCGCCTCACAGCTCTGGTAGCAGTCCGCCTAGCGGATCACGCAGCCTGGCCCAGGAGCCTTGCTGCTTGTCTCTTCACTCTGATGGTGATGACCTGATCTGTGTTGGTCATCTGCCACCGCCCTGAGTTAAGACGGCTGTCGTTGTGCTTCAGGTTGCCGTCCTCATTCCGTTTAGGAACCGCCACGAACACCTGCCAATCCTCTTCCAGCACCTCACCCCTATGCTGCAGAGACAGCGCCTTCAGTTCGCCTTCTACATCATCCAGCAGGTAGGTAACTGTGTGTGTGTGTGTGTGTGAGTTAGCTGGGTCAGCCAGGTGGGGGCGGTCATGTGACATATTGTAGTAGTACTCCAGTATTCTCTAATTCAGGGCTATTCAACTCTGGTCCTGGAGGGCCGCACCCTGCATGTTTTAGATCTCTCCCTGCTCTAACACACCTGATTCTAATCAACGGGTCGTTATCAGGCTTCTAACAACCTTGAATCAGGCATGTTGGAGCAGGGAGAAATCTAAAACATGCAGGGTGCGGCCCTCCAGGACCGGAGTTGAATAGCCCTGTTCTTAATTTATACCCCCACGTAGGGGTGCACGATATATCGACTCGGTATCATTATCGCAATATCTAATCGAAAATGTGGCAGCAAGTGCAACATTCAGTTTATTTAGTAGAGAGATGCATCCATTGACTGTTTGTTTGGCTTAGTTGTGTTTGATTTAGACCAGGGGTGGGCAATCCCGGTCCTGGAGAATCCGATGCCCTGCATGTTTTATGTCTCCCTGTTCCAACACACATAATTGGTCGTTATCAATCTCTGCAGAAGCTTGGTAACGACCCATTCATTTGAATCAGGTGTGTTGGAGCAGGGAGACATATAAAACATGCAGGACAGCAGGCCTCCAGGACCGGGATTGCCCACCCCTGATTTAGACAGAACAGTAAGATGTGTGGTTGAGGAAGCTAATGACATAATAGAGATCAAAGAGGAAACATTAGTGGTCAATAATAATGCACCCTCGGTAGCTTGGAATTACTGTTGTACCGTACAGTAGGACTCATTTAAAAACATGTTGTTTCGATATGTTATGAATATATTTTGATGCATTTTCCCATAACGTTGTTTTTACTTATGTTTAAAAAAACATTGAAATGAATATCGATATTGCCGTTTTCGTGATCAATATCACATTTTGTTATTGTGCACTCCTACCCCTACATTGGGACGGGCTTTTCTTTGGACGTTTCACCACGCCATTTGATGCGTGGAGTTTACAGGTGTGCGTGCGTGTGTGTGTTTGCGCAGGCCGGTAGCCAGCCCTTCAACAGGGCAATGCTGTTCAACGTGGGCTTCCTGGAGGCTATGAAGGACCTGGACTGGGACTGCGTGATCTTCCACGACGTCGATCACATCCCCGAGAACGACCGCAACTACTACGGCTGTGGGCAGATGCCACGTCACTTTGCCGCCAAGCTGGACAAATACATGTACATGTGAGTGTTAAGCTGCTTGCACACCAACGCCAACTGTCTGTTGGAGTTTGACATGTCCAGTCGGGTCAAGCGGAGTTGTGCAACGTCTGCACAGTTTCCAACAAAGCACAATATGAGTGTCCTCCTGACAGCTCGCCGTGTACAATGTTATCACTCACGATTTTCATTGAAGGTGTCTAGGAGGCTATATAACTGTCCATTGCTAACTTCGCCGTAGTTTCTGGACATAGGAACGTGATTAAAGCCGAGTTTGAGGTAAGAGAAAACCAAACTCGCCATAATAAGCATCAAGCCGTTGTCCAACCGCGATGGTAGCCTACCCTAATGTCAGCTCGACTTGTTTGCAATTGAGAGGTTAGTCCCTGTTTTTCACATAGCTTTATCCAGGGCCTGAATTGGCCTGTCAGACACAGTCTGGGCAGTGGGCCTGTCAGACACTTTCTGGGCAGTGGGTACGCACCATCGGCCACAGGGGTAGAGCTGTACAAAGTACGTGTACATGTGTCAGTCATGGGGTAAGGGGCATCAGACCCAGAGCAAATGTGTTGTGAAGTAATTGTTGGCACAGATCCTTAATCTCAGTTGTGTGTATTGGCATGTGTGCGGACTGACGTGCGTGTGCAGAGCAGCAGTGTTGTGTTATAGCGTGTTGTCGTAGCAACAATGAAGAATAAGTGCAGTTCTGAATAATATATATAACGTCCTGTGCGTCTATGAAAATATAAGAGGCCAACTCATAGAAGCAGATTGCCATTCAAATTGCATGTTCTGGTATGTTTCATTAATGGTGTGCTGTGGAGTATTGTAGCCTATAAAGAACCTGCTGCCTGGACTTTATGGCGTTGCTCTGTGATCTGTTATCAGATTGGTTTAGCTCCTAGCAAAACAATGGTGCCAGTCAGCTAAACATAAATGTGCACTCCTTGGTGCCATGTTTTGAAATTAGCGTTTCCTTTGAACAGCCTTTAATTAAAGCTCCAATAATACTTTGTTTTGTTCTCATCACTGGAGTGGTGTTATCCTATTAGCGTTAGTGTACCATTACTTGACTTGGTTTGGATACTGCTGTTTGTATTCAGCACATTGCAGTGGGTTGGGCGAACATGTGCTGCTTTTGACAGCACGGATTAGGGGAGAAGATCACCACCTACAGGCCGGCCATGGGTGCTGCAGGCATGGCTGTTTGACTGGGACACCTTGGCTCCGTGACACCTTACGGGCAGGTGTCCTTAAAGGTGAAGTCAGTGATTGTAAGCTAATACACTTTTTATCAAATTCAGCAAATAGCTCCTCACGGTATCTGAAAATATAATCTGGTGTACTCCTACACAGCCCTGGCTTTGGGAGGGGGGAAGGGGTTCTTAGGAAGAACCCTATGGCATTGAAGGGAGATGGACTTCATGTATCAACAATCTTTCTCCAGAACGACTGACTCTCCCTTTAATGCAGCTCTAAGTACATCTCTGACTTGGAATGAATGGTTTGAGAAGGCCTAATCACGTTGATGTAACACAACACCCACAGATTTCACAGTTCAGCTCACAGAACTCGTGCGTCTCTTTAAAGGCAGGGTCAGTAATGCTCAACTCAAAGCAATATTCCTCTGCTCCATCCGCGGTGCCGCTCCACACATGGGAACACATTGTGACGCGAGCAGTGTTCGCACCTTTGTTCACGTTCACGGGGCCAGGGCGGCGTAGAAGTACCAGCTCACATGTTCGACGCGCACAGAGAACGTTACGCTAGCTAGCGAAATGCGTGGAATTTGGTGAATGTGACATAACATGCATTAGCTTACAAATGGCTTGTAATCGCTGACTTTACCTTTTAAGGACCTGTTAAATTACCTGATGGTTGTAATTGTAAAGTAAAATTCAGGAGAACCAACGCTTGATTCCCACCGTGTGCGTCTCTGCTCCGTCATCTGCCCCGCCGGCAGCGTGTCAGAAGTGGAGCGTCTTGTTGTGTTTTGGCAACAGCAACAAACCAAACAGAAATGATGAGTTCTGTCTGATTGGCCGTTGATCACTTTCAGAAGCGTCCCAGAAGCGTCTCCGTCAAAAAATAGGACCGCTGCCTAATTTTAGCGTAGCTGAGCGGAGAGCCGCTCCTGGGACGCTTTGGTGGTTCACTTGCATTGACAAGATCTCCATGGCGGAGCCAGACGCCCAGTGGAAACCAGTCTTCCCTCTAACAAAGCCATAATTAATTCTGTGAAAAATGTCCGTTGCTTTTGGCATGCCTCTTCCTCTTCCTCTTCTCAGTCACAGGAGTATTTTCAGGGACCAGCTGTCGAGCTAATCTTGTGTTAATGGACTATGTTGTATGTTTATACAGTGTGTGTGTGTGTGTGGCGCTAACACAACCAGACCTTGTGCTTTCAGTGTGGCGTTGAAGGGGTTAAGGGTCTGTTCCTATCACTGCTCTTGCCCTACCTTTTCCCCCACAGCCTCCCGAGCAGTACACAATGTCCATGTTTTGCCTTAAGACGCCATCTAGTGCTCAATAATGGTGTGGCAACACAAGAAATGCCTCTGTAAAAAAAAATATTATTTTTGCTAATCTTTCTAAAGGGACAGTTTGACAAACATGTTTTTATTTTAAATATATTTTTTCTAGGGGGGTTTGATGTGGTAACTAAGCTTTGCATTCTGAAAGCTGATGATGCGTAAGTCAACACCAAGCAGCTACAACACTAGTTTGGTCCATGATCTTCTCCCCGGGCTTCAGGCGTCCATGTTGTATGGTCCTCAAGTTCTTCTGCTTTCCATGTGCACGTCGTGTGTCGCCCGGCGTGGCCAACGTCTCCCGCTAACAGGCCATCTCTCGTGCTTCCTCCAGACTCCCCTACAGCGAGTTCTTTGGCGGTGTCAGCGGGCTCACGGTGGACCAGTTCCGCAAGATTAATGGCTTTCCCAATGCATTCTGGGGATGGGGAGGAGAGGATGATGATCTGTGGAACAGGTTGGTGAATCGCTTGTGCTGTGTGCAGCATCTTGGTATATTTGTGGTAGATTTGACATGTATTTGTTTTCTCTTCATCCTACTTAAGGCATGGCCAGGTGGTCACAGGTCACAATCTGTTTATTACATCCAAATCAACTAGCAGTGGTCAGCTTACTCAAGGGTGCTTACATGTAGGGTAACAACGGGACTCGAACGCACAACCTTCTGTCTGGGCCACCCAACACCCAGACCACTAGTCTACCACCTGAATGTAAAGTTGGACATTCTAGAGGCCGCTGCACACTGCACGCGGAGCTTACGCTAGGCAGACCCGCCCTGGATCCTCTGTTAATCAGTGAGTCTTTGTACTCAGCAAGCGAGGCGGACGATTCTCGCTGAGCCGAGGCAGAGCCAGCGCTTTTCCCCCCACCGGTAGTCTATTTGATCTTCCTCCCCTTGCATTTTGAAGCGCTTTTACATAGGTTGCGATGGAAATACTCCCTGCTTTCCACGTGCGTGTCGTTGTAGAAGCAGGTAAAACACAAATAATTAAAGGTGAAGGCAGCTTGCTTGTTTCTTAGCCCCACCCCATGCCCACCATTTCCTCATCACAGTTGTTAAACATCCTATAACTTGGTAGCTTGTCTGAATTGTTGTCATAATGTTAATATATTTGTGATTGTATGTTTACTGTCCTACAACATGCATGATATTATGCTAATACTGCACGATCATTGCAGTGCAATGATTTATCATGAGTCCGCGGGCAATGTGCAAAGCATAGCGGAGAAACAGTCCCGAGAACGCTTGTGGTTCTGCGGGCTTTACATGTGTGTCTATGGGGATTGACTCGCTTTTGGAGATTAACTAAAAATATTAAGTAATTGCATCTCATTGCACATTTCATCTTTAAATAATAAAAATGTAAATATTTAAAATGATTTAACAAGGCACAAAGGGTTAATGTAGCCGTGCTCAAGGTGACCAAGGTGTTGTTGAGCTCCAGCTGCAGGTGATGACGATGTAACAGCAGAACCCCTCCCCCCACAGGGTGCACTATGCAGGGATGAACGTAACGCGGCCTGAGGGAGAGATGGGGAAGTACAAGTCCATTCCACATCACCATCGAGGAGAGGTGCAGTTCCTCGGAAGGTAGGCGCGCCTTGATCGTCTGTGGGTGGTAGTGTTACGTTAGCCTGTTGTGACCTACAATGCACCTGGTGAGCGGGGTATGGACACGCGCCACTGGGGATTGTTTGCAATCTTGGAAAGCCTTTAACCAATCAGTGTTACTGTGGCGCCTCACACATAGAAATGCATTGTGAAGCAAAGCGTAGTGCTATGGCTTTGATGATACGAGCGGCGCTCGTCACTTTGTTTATGTTCCTATTTACGGAGCCAGGGCTGTATCAGTATCAGATTTATAGATTTATATTTACGTATTTATTTACATCAACACAAACAGAGAACGGTAAGCTAGCAAAATGTGAGGAGATATTTACTGAATTTGACAAAGTGTGTTAGCTTGCAATAGCTGACTATACCTTTAATTGATCCTGCTAGGCCCCCGGACACACTCTTAAGGCCCCGGTATACTCGCTTTTGTGCAGCGCGTACACGTAGACAAGCGGCTGCGTCGTCAAAGGATCACGTGGTAGCCATCATGCGTACTCGTACGCTAAAGCAAGTGTATCGCAGGCTTTAGAAACAGATCTAATGTGTACTATTAAACCCCGCCCAGGTACAAGCTGCTGAGATACTCCAGGGAGCGTCAACACCTGGATGGCCTCAACAACCTGCGCTACAACCCCTCTGTGTCTCTGAGCAGCCTGTACAAGAACATCACCGTGGACCTGCACCCTGAGATGGCCCCCATCCACGACTACTGACCCCCAGGGCGGGGGGGGTCAGGGGAGAGGGGCACTATCTAATGCTGCCAAGAAGCCTCACATTGAACAGGGAGAAAAAATATAAGCCAGGCGAAAAAAATGTAAAACGTTACAAGAGAGAAAGTGTCAGCCTTTTCAAAGTGAACCGTTCATTGTGTGTGTGTGTGTGTGTGTGTGTGTGTGTGTGTGTGTGTGTGTGTGTGTGCGCGTGCGCGTGGACAAGCTTGTGTGTGCGTGCGCGCACGGCTGCATGTCTCTCTGTCCATGCTGGCTTTAGCTACTACAATTCCCATGAGCGTCGGGGGTTTGCTAGAGGGGCGGGGCATGTCGGGTGCATCGCCCCGCTGTGTGTGGCAGGCTTGGCCCAGTTGCAGTGCTTCACTTCACTGACCTGTCGATGTCACTGTCGTCAGGACAACAGACTATTTTCTCTCGCTTGTCTTACTTTTCTTTTTTTAATTTGAGGATGATGATGAAGATATGATTCCTCTGTGAATTGTGTTTATTTTTTCTGTTTTTTAATTGTATTTTAATTAACATTTTATTTTTTACTATTTATTTTCTCCTGCTGGATTTTTTTTCATTTTTATTTCTTTGAAGCACTCCCTGTCTGCGTCACTAGGGGGCGATAGCTCTTTGCTGCACTGCTGCAGAATCCGCATGCACAGAACATGTATGTAAATATCGGCCTTTTAATGCTCGAACACAGGTCTGTAAATATCGGCCTTTTAGAATCTCGGGCATATGATGTGGTGATATTCCAGCGTGTTTGAGTTTCTCTTTAATTTTGGCAGCTACGTTCTTTTCAAGACGCCGTGGTTTCTTCCTGATGGGGGATGTGACTGTGTTTGACGAAGATGAGTGCAGGATGTTTGGCTGAACAAGAAATATCCCGAACCTCTCAAATCAGACTTGATGTTCTGCATGCCTTAATTTATTTTATTTACAAGATGTTGCTTTTCTCTTCTGAACATAATTTATTTGATCAAGATGTGTACATTTGTTCTTTGTTTGTTTTTATTTAGTATTTTTTTACTGTAATTCTCTGTTTTGAGGTGCACTGTGTGATCCGAGGAATAGGAAGATGCGGCGTCGCCGTGCGTGTGTGTGTGCGTGTATGTTGATCGTCCCGCGCACCCACGCAGTGTGAACCTGCCTGTGATGACGTGCGGTGGTTCATCTCGACATCCTATGCTCGTGAGGCAGTCCGATAGTGGCCAGCATGAGAGAACCGCAGCTGAACGCGTTCTTGAGTGGCACGGTGCGGGAAAGCTCGCGTCATGAAAACTTTTAAGTTGTTTAAAGCCTTGAGTACGTCGCATTTCCCTTGTGCGTAGGCTATGACCCCCCCCCCCAAACCTCTGTAGCTCACAGTTAGGCCGTGTCTGTTTATGTTTAGAGGCAGCTGAATGGTTTGTCGGGAATGAATCGGGTGTCCTGTTAGAAGTGAGCTGTGCCAAAGTCCACTTCTGCTCAGCCAGTGGGTTTTTCTAATCTCATTCCCATTTCCCACTTTTTATCCAGCTCCATGTTGTTCCCCCTGGGTCCTTTTTAGCCTCGCTGCACAAGATGGACAGTTAGCTCTCTTATTATGGCCAGTGTTGCTGAACAGGAAATAGCTTTTCTTTTTTTTTTTGCATCAGCGCATGTGATTCATCTTTGGGGCTGTAAATACATTAACAATATTGACATGCTACTTCTGTTGCACTGGGTGGCGCTGTGTTGGACCAGGTAGCGTGGCGGTGGAGCGAGAGGGAAGTTTGAGACGGGGGATGGTGAATGCAGCCACTGAGCAGCACGTCCTGAGGAACATGTAGCCCAACCTCAACTGTGGAACTGTTCCACGTTGGCCAAGACATGCCTGGCTGTGAAACCCAGTGAACTACATGCACATTGAGGTGTTATGGCATTATTGTTTAACCGTTGTTTTAATTTCTAATTGTTAAAAAAGAAATTCTTAATGTTTTCCCGAGCCTTGTTTATTGTCCCGAAGAGGGAGTTGCACAGAATGCATATTCTCATGATATCTGTCAATATAGAATGTGTCCTCACTGGAAAAGTAAGATGTGGATACATTTTTCATCTCAGATTCTTTTAATGTAAAATATTAACTTGGCAGGTATTGTTAATGGCTGGGGCGAACTGTATAGAGAACATGCAGTGTGGTCTGAAAGTTCACTCCCTCTATTCCTTTTCATGTTATCTTTCTGTTTGTCATTACTCTGTTTCTTACTCTCCAAATCTCTTCTGCTCACATCTGTCTCTCTACCGCTGCTTCACGATTCATCACAATCGGAGCAACGCTAAATACTTACTCACTTCATAGGTCTCATCACAGGTTAACATCATTCATTATTTTCAAAAGTAAATTTCAGATTTTGTGCCTTATTACTTTATTTTACTGCTCTTTTATAGATTTTTATTTTATAAATTCACCACAGATTAATCTAAAATGTCACCACAGATTAATATAATATGTTCTCTACAGATTATGAAAAGTAATTATTTTATTTGCACTTATGAAAGGAATGCAAATATAAAATGTAGAGATTGAATTAATCTGAAAATGAACAGATCTTGGTAGTGGCTCAGACTTTTGAAACCCCATTGTAGGTCTTATTTTAGTCTCTTGAATCCCTTTTTGTTAACCACGGGACAGCATAAATGACTACTACCTACAATAGAAATCATCAGTTTAACCAGAGTTTACCCTAAACTCAGCATTGTTCTACTCTACTTGCATGAATCTCACATGGAGAACTCATTTTTAAAGTGTGTATTTAACCAGTAACCAGAACCGTTTAGCCACTGCATTGTAAGACTCCAGTCCACCCCTCTATTTCACTGTCATCCTAACCTCCTCCTGCTCATATAAAGCAAAAATGTCTTACAAATTAGTAACAAATTTGTTTTAATGTCATAAGCTGTTGTCAATGACTAAATTATTTCATGGTCAAATGATCCTGTGATTTACAGTACAAACAAAATGTATTGTATACATGCCTAGAGACACCTAGAGCTAAACAGTAATTGAGGCGTTAACTAAACGAGCCCCAGCCCCATTCTACAGCATAAGGCTTTCATGCAGTAATGTGGAATAATTCACTGGCAACGTAGTACGTAGTATTATTCTGATGTATTATGTTTACAGTATTCCGGTTGTGACAAATTCCAGGTGCATTGCCAATCTTAGACTGGTCATGTAGTGTTCAGTCTTAAAAGCTGTTGTTTGACAGTCAAAGCATATTTCAGAAGAATATACAGTATATTTGCCATTCTAATGTAGATCCTTACATTTCGCGGTATTCATTTGTGCCTTGAGTTTAGTATTATTTTATTCAAGCTGTTTTAACTTTTTTCTTTCTATAAGGGAAATATTTGGATTGTTTCATTCCCTCTTTGTTTATTTTCAGTCTGTGATTTTACAGAGCATTAATTGGTTTCATGACAACTGGCTGATTGTAAAACTCTAGAAGCCCCCACAACTCCATATATAAGAATACTGATTCTATTAATGCTTTTGTCCAATCAGAGAGCCTGCTTGGACATCCGTGAGACCGACCAAGTTTACCGCCGTTGATCCAAGATGAAAGAGTCTCTTAATAAGTACTTATGATGGATTTCAACGTTTAGGTTTTTGTGCTTGTGTAAAATAAAAACCCTTGCAAATACCTGAGAAGTTAATATTGAGGATTAGCTTGCAGCTAGCAGTGCCAGTAGCTTTAGCTGTTTAAACATGGCCGAATGGCGAACCTCCTAGCCGTTATTTATGTGTTTCAAGAGCCACCAGAAGCACCGCAGGTCTGTCTCCCTGCAGGGTAAAGTAGGACATTAGTTAGTGCGCCCTGAAAGCGTGCCGTACTTAAATATCGGAAAGCTCACAAAATGGTGGGCGTCGTTGGAAAGGTGTCAAATGTGCTCCTCAAAGTTTATTATATTATACACCGTACTGTATCATTCGTTTTGCGGATGGATTTGTCATTGAAGAACGCTATTAAGAATTTTATTTGAAGAAAACACTCGTGTTAATGTAGCATCCACTCTGCACATGCCCAGTCGCACAGCTCTATTCTAGTATTTCATTGGTCAGAAGCATGTGCTGGACTTTCATCTCATATCAAAGTACACCAGACATGGGCTGTATTGTCAAACTTGTACAATCTTTGTTAACTGCTGGTAAACAGTTGAATCTGCTGTATAATTACGTTTATTTTTCTTTTTTCTTCTCCAACAAAAGAATAAACACTTCATTGCCATGTTCTGGAAAATGGCCTTTGTCTCAATTATTGACAAATTAGGCTACACTTTATTTTATTTTTTACCTGCTCATCCTTATTTGTCTTTTTGATTATGACGAATCAAATGTGTCAATGTGTAAAACATAGTTATTAGAGTAATGAGTGAAAATAAATGAGCCACGAGGAAACTACAGTTCCTCCTTCACCAAAACCCTCACTAAAGCCAGTGGAAATATTACACGTGCCTAGAGGACATATAGGCCTATCAGTAGTTAGCTTGACTATAAAGGTTTTTTTTTTTCTTGTTTTTTTTTCTCTCTCAAACCTTTTAAGTCTATAGTTACTTTTTAATTTTATTTTATTTTTTTATTAAATAAAAATTCACTTGTCACCTTTATTAAATATTACTATAAAAGCTAGTCTAGTCTATGTAGCCCATAGGGGAAATTCGATTTGCAGTAAAACTGGGAAAACATAAAACAATACGGTACTCTTAACAATAGAAATGTAGGTCTAATAGGCCTATGTTGTGTGTACAGTGAGCATATAAAATCCTTATATCCTACAGTATATGTTTCTGTTATAGGCATCAGTCAGCAGTTTGTCTATAGTTTTGTTTTATTCAACCTCTGTTAAGCACAATATTTGTTCAGGTCCACTTTTTTAAAAGAGCTATAGTGGTAGTGGCCTTTTTGAGTTCAGCAGGCTAACAGGATAATCTTGAAACCTTGCTGACTGTTAGATTTTGGACAAAACCGCTCAAGGGGTTTAATATTTTAATTTGAATCCAGACTTGCTTAGCCCATTGGTTTTAGCCTGCCTTGTAGAGCGGCCGCTCTCTGTTTGGGAGATCAAGGTTTGATTTCCCGAGGGGGACAGACAATCTCCGTCACACCTATATACGGTAGGATACTACAATTAATGTTGTGAATTGAACAACATAAACTATATTTAAAAACAGGCTGAAAAGTTGCAGGAAAACTTCTCAAGTATCATGTACAATGCACTCACTCACCAGAGGCACAGCATTACAAACAAGGCCAGCAGAAGCCAGAATCACAGAGCAGTAATTTTAACATTCTGGAGCTACAGTACACTGGACTTACGGCAGCCCACGCACAAACACACAAGATAGACTAGTACAACCACGTCTGTCTCAACACACTTTATATACTGACTTATTATCAATATGGGCCTCCATAGGCTATAGACCTACTGTATATTGACCAGGTCAATACCTGGGAAATTAATAACCAGACATTTAGCGGTGCAGTATAGGAAGATTAACAAGATTTGGGAGATAAACCAAGTAGTATTACTTGGTTTCATATGATGTCTAATGATTCACCACTGGACACTGGCTGAGGCAGGTCTAAGAGGCTGTGCAGCTTGTTATTGGTGCTAAAGAAGCATGTCCAAAGATGCTTATCACATACACTTAACGGAGCTGTGTCATGAGCTGAGGGCATGTTAAGTTAAGGGTAGGGCATGTTAAGGTAAGTGTAGAAGCCAAATTAAGTGTTTAAATATGTACTACTTGTTTTGCACACTGGAGGGAGAAAGTGGTTATAACCAACCTGTCAGGTGATGGCCACAGGTGCGTGTGACGGGAAGTCAAACAGTTTCTTATGTGTTAATATGTCAACGTGTGAACAAGTCAAGGAGGTATCAGGAATAGTCTATATTGGAGACGAGATAATATGGTTGGTATCCCACTTGCTACAGCTGTGAGCATGTAACAAATAAATGGATAGACAATATTCAAAGACATATGAGACTCTTCTGACTTCTTGATACGTAAGAGAACACGTGTCGAAACTAGCTCTCCCGTTCGCCTTATTGGTTTAATTTATTTTATTGGAAAATCAAAAGGCTATTACAGTAAGGGTATGGCATGGTAAGGGTAACTGCAGCAGTGATGGACTATGCTCAAACTGTAACAGTTGGAATAGAACTAAATGTACAGTGAGAATTGACTGCTTCCTATGAGACATTTATGGGTTATAAAATGCAGGAACTACAGGAGCCACAGGTGTTCTCCAACATCAGCAGCAGATAGATGACACAATGTCTAATTGGTTGGTTGCTTGATTGGAGCCTCAATAACAAATAATACAACCTATTAAATAGAAAACTTTTACTTATGTATGCAATGATATACCACAACCTTTGTATAGTATTTACAAGAGGCGTCTAACCAGTCTCTCCCATCAAGCAGGACTAATATTTGTTGAATGTTGTTTTTTTTTTTTGTGATTTCACAGGTAAGGTGTTTTTATTATTTATGAGATGTCACATCAAACACACGTTGTTCATTGACGTTAACTGACAGGAATACATACACACTATAGTCGATGCATCTTCTGAAACAGCCACAACCAATAGGAAAATCATATAAATTAACAAAGTGACTACTGTGGTTCCAACATGCTGCAAGAGTCTGATTGAACAATTCATAAAGTCCCGATAACATTCCTGATAATTAAACATCAAGTTAATCTGCACATTTTTATTTAAACAAGGTTGTGTCCTCTCCCCTCCTCTCCTCTCCTCTCTCCCCTCCTCCTCCTCCTCTCTCTCCTCCTATCCTACTCCTGGCTCAAGGTAGTCAATCTGGCCTGGCCAGCTTGTCGAGCCCTGAGACCCTCAGCGGGGTCCCTGAAGGTGTCCAGGGCAGCAGGGACCTGTGTGGGCAGCAGGGGAATCTTAGCAGGGCAGAGGGTTAGCTAAGGCACCAGCAGCACGTCGCCTTACGTTGTGTTTATAGTGAAGCAGGCAAAACACCCTCATGCTGTGCACTCACAGACATGAGGGATACTTCCTAAATGTATACGTATAATATACTGTATATGATATAGGTTTGGTGAACCAGGGGTCTTTTGTGCTCCTGGTCTGGGTGTGAACCTTGGTATATGGTCCCACCTGTAAGCCCCTATATACTTAAAAATGTATTATTTTGATACATGTACACAGTGAGATGTGAGGTGGAAATATAAATAATATGTAGTTGAAGAATGAGCCATTTTAGTCAACATTGCGTGTCTCCAATCCATGGCTTCTCCTGCCAATAATCAATGATGCCAATAATCAATGATCGCTATACTGTTTATCCTGGTGATGTCACTATATAGACCTGTTTACAGGGGATAGTTATTAGTGGACCATTAAAAGTATGCAAATGATCAAATGTGTTACTGTTTAATATGGTAATAGTTGTCTCTTTACCTGGCCTAATTCTAAGTGCCTGTGTGTGTGTGTGTGTGTGTGTGTGTGTGTGTGTGTGTACCTTGGTAAAGCAAGCCAGTTTAAACATAGGTGCATAGTGAGGAAGAGGCCTGCCCTTCCTCAATAGACTGGTTCTGGTGTCTGCAGCCGGTTTCTTCTTCTACACACACCAACACACACACACACACACACACACACACACACACACACAGTTTAAATGTCAATGAAAAATGTCAACATAAAGTTTAACTCCACCCCCAGCTATGAGCCTGACTCCTCCCCTCTAAGACTGACTCCACCCACTGCTCTGAGCCGATGCCAGACTACATACAGCGAAACAACGCACTCCATTCGTGTCTATGGGACTTTGGCACATTGCACGTCAGGATTGCATGAGATGCATTTAGGTGAAGGGGTGTGGAATAAGATTACATTTTCCATCTTTATGCAAATTCAGTGGGGCCGCATTGCCACAGCCAACCAAATCTGCTCGCGGGCGGAAGCTCTGGTTGTGTTTGTACAGCCGGCTAGTAAGCTAACGCCTTGCTAACGTAATGAATATCATTTTCTAGAGTGTTATAAGCATACAAAAAATATTAATTTCCAGATAATATCTTAGTTACACTAATATTGAGCTTGTGGATCAGTACTCTGATACGTTAACGTTTTAATCTGATGATGCAGAAATGTGCTAAAAGTAGGCTAAGCCAGCAAGGGCCTTGGGTGATTTTAAATGTATATGGTAAATGGTAAAGTCAATTTAAATGTATATGATGTAGAGATATTTTAAATACCAATTTTATAAAAATAGGAATTTTATCAATATTAACAGCAGCATTAATGTGTATCACCATATCTCTGTCCTATTGTTCAGTTTACAGCTAAAAAAAACAGAGTATATAGAATATAATTTAACAGAGATATTCCAACGGCACTTCCGCATTGGATTTTTAGAAGGAGGGGTACGACACAAGAGTATTTATTCAGTGAAATGTTTTAAGATAAATGCACTTTGTTCCAGGCCATGCATGGTAGATTTAGCTGTCTGGGCGCTGCCAGCTTGAAGTGTGCCAACTTCCACAGCACAATGCCTTTGGTGACACGCCCACTTACGAGACCAAAAGCGTTCACTTTTTGCTCCATCAAAAACGTATTACAATGCACCATCTTTCTATAATTCTAAAATCTTTGGTATAGGGTGCATTTACTCTATAATGTAGCAAAGGTGTCAACGCAGATTGAACAACATGGACTTATGAGCCTGAAATGGTATCCTATCGTATTCCCTGTTCTTCCCCCAACCTCCCTGTTGTCTACCCCCCTCTCGTACCTGGGGAAGGGGTTGTTGGGATGAGGTCCGTTGATTCTCCAGCCACAGTCGTCCGTACTTATGGGCAAGCATATCAGCCAATGGTGAGGATGGTCTGGGGACAGAGGGGGCGGGGCTTATTTGTGAGACCAACAACATACACACCCTAAAATGCAAGTTTAACGTTCACTCACACACCCACACTGTAACGCACTACTGTACTGACCGCATTTTCACTCCGTATGTCCTGTCTTGGCTCCAGGGGGGGGGCTTGACAGGCTTGACAGGCTCTTGGCAGAGGTACTGGTCTCTGAACTGGGCACGGTAGAGATTTAGCTCTTTAACGGTGGAGAGACCAGCGCGAACCCCGTCCCTGTTCAGAGACACCAAGTCTGTCTGGGGAGGCTGGCCCGAAACAAAACGTGGGATATATTCCTGCCAGAACATTGCTGAACACATACACGTGCATGGAATTAAACACCGGGAATGAAACCCACAACCTGTCTTCTAGCAAGCAGGTGTCTGTGGAAATAAAATCAATCAATCAATCAATCAATCAATCAAACAATAAGCCAAACTACCCTCTGAGACACCACCGCCTTTCCTTGATGTGGATATTCCATATACGTTGTCCTTATCAGGAACCTTCTGCTTAATCATTTTGTGGCTCCCGTCTACCGATACCGTAAGGTACTCTGATTGAGATGTGAATGCTGAAAACAAGCAAGAACATCCATTTGAAAGTTAACAGGGCAGGGGGACACGATAAAACTAGACTTCATTGCAGATCATTTATATTTTTATTGAACAACAGGCTTCACTCTGGGAATAACATATAGCCTATATATGATGACATGAAGCTTATTGCATTTCCAAAGTAACGTGGGCTACGGTACCGTACTACCGTTACTCATGCTGTTTGTTAATACTGCCTTTTCCACTTTGCTCGGGTAACGAAGGCTAGGGTAAATAATGTATGGTATATCTAGTTAACAGTATAAATAAAAATGCACAAAATTAACGGATTTGATTCGACTTAGTTTATATATATATACGGTGTTTGACTGTTCATTTTAAGGTAGGCGCTTACCTGTGGGTTTCTGCTAAGCGTGGTGTTGTTATGGCAACGCGAGGCTAAATACCCACCAGAGACATTGTAAATACTGACTGAAATCAAAGCTAAATAACGTATTAGTTACTGAAGAATACCAATAAGAATACCAAGACAGCTTGAAATGCCCCAACCCGAGATGTTGAAAATGTTGAAAAGCTATTACTTTATTTTTATATTTTTGTTTTATTTTATTGTTGCTTTTTAGAAGCTGATAACAGGACGTGACGTAACTTCGCTCGGTTTGCAGATTTCCGTCATCGGTGTTTCCCGGTAATTTCCGTAGCTTGTCTGTAGTGAAACCAGACAAGCTATCTACACGCGTGTTCGAGTTGTAAGTTTGTTTTCGTTATTTAGAATGCATTTATTTTAATAAACACAGCACGATAATGTTAGTAATAATACAGTAAAGGTTTTCACGGACACGACAGGCTCCGCATCGCACGGAGAAAACAATATTGCTGCTGCATTCACAGGAGTTTTTCCAGAGCTATAGTTTTGTTATCGTTAGCATACATTATTTACTATAGAAAAGATCATTAGAGATCAATATTAGTTCAGTTTCAGCATGTGCCTGAACTAAATGGTATACACAATAATTGTAGTCTCTCATCCCTTCATTTCTAATGAACACATATCCAGTTGGTAAAGCCTGGTTGACGCGAAGATGTAGCATTAACACTTACGGTAGTCAGAGAAGGGTTTTTGTCAGTACCGTAGCCTCCAAATGAATGTCACAGTAAAGCATGTCTGCTCTCGCTGTTTTCTCCACTGAAAATGGCTTTTGTAAGTCACACATGATCACTCGATTTTCTGAGAGAAAATCATGTAGAGTAACTTTTTATGTTTAACGCTGTATACATTTAGAAATGTCATCGAAACCTGTGTATGGCCGGTGTGGTTCACCCTTGTTGCTGTGCAGCGTTTCCTTGTGATGAGAGGATGAGGAAAACAGTGTTTATCATCTTAACGCAGTTCGCCCGTCGTGACCCTTCACATCAAGGAAGATGAGTACATCTTCCTCTGAGCTTCCAGAATCCCCCGCTACTGTCTCCATATCAACACCTGTCATGGACAGGGAGTGGCGCCGCCCCAGAGAGAGGGGAGAGGAGAGGCCACAGAAACACAAGAAACATAAAAAGAGAGACAGAGAAGGTGAAGGTAAGGAGACATCATTAAAATACAATTCATAACCTCTTAAACATCCAAGCGCTCAGGACTGTTTGCAGACTTTCATGAGGCTACTGTATGTGCACACGACTGTAGGCTACAATAGCAGGTACAATGCCAGTTCCGACGGACCATCGACACACCGTACTTGAATAGTATAGTATGAAGTAGAGGTCTTCACGGGTCCTTAATAAACTTTAGAAAACGTTAAACTTCATAACTAGGCATAAGTCAGACCCGCAAGATGAAAGCCACAAACTCATCAGGTTAGTGAATGGGCGTGGCTTTTGGCGGAAGTAACACAAATTGGAGAGGGGGTTGTAGCCGGATCAGTGGTCTGTCCTTTGATCATGGTCACTAACACGGACCACTGCCGTTGCTGGTCACTACCACTAGGGGCGCTGAAGCGAGTGGTCCCATGAGTGGTCCGGGCCAGTTGCTGTGGTCATTCTCGTGGTCTCTGTGGTCTGTCTTGTGGTCCCTATGAGATTAACTAGTACTACGGCATTTCATCTCTGATTTCATGGTTGTTTGTTCAGACATCGAAAATACAATGTTTTATAAATACTTTTAACATTGACACGTGTGGTTTACTAAGCACAATATTTGCGTAATAAATATGTTCGCTTAAAATAAATAAAAAATGTGTATGTATATATAACGCTAGAAAACTATATTCCTTGTGTTAGCTTAGCTTTAGCCGTAGCTAGCTACAGTATCTCACAAAAGTGAGTACACCCCTCACATATTTGCAAATATGTCAGCATATCTTTTCATGTGACAACAATGAAGAAATTACACTTTTCTG
>JAODUE010015574.1:0-22500 GCA_027564755.1 Amblyopsis hoosieri
CCCCACACACCCACACACCCCCCCACCCACCCACCCACCCCCACACACACACACACCCCCCCCCCCCCCCCACCCACCCACCCACCCACACACCCACACCCACACCCACACACGACGTGACTATGACAGAGACACACAGCTTGCCCAAGTCACCTTCTGGTCTTGTTTAGCTACAAACAGCTGGCATCCAATGGAAAACTAAGGACAAGTTCAAAAGATGTGGAAACACATAAACATTGGAGTCTGTTCCCATACAGCTCAAGGGTAGGGGGGGAGAGGAGGGGGGGCATCCTGTTTCAAGTGTTAACCATTAGCTAGCAACTTTCATATCTGCCCCACCAACACACACACACACTTCCAAAGCCACGCTGAAGGTCTCACCTGGAACAGATAAGAATCTGAATATTAGTGTGCTTGCTATACTGGCCCTGTATGGGCTCCATGTCACTGCATGCCTGCCATAAATCTACACACAGCGCCCTGTCAGAACATGCCCACACAGCCAAGAGACATGCGGTCAGATGTGGAGGTGTGTGTCGTGACGACCCTAGTCCAGTCAACCTACTGGACTAGGCTGGATGACAAAGGAGTTGACAGCCTATGGATAAGGCATGGGGGGAGCTTTACAGGTGGCCCTAGGCAACAGCGGGGTGTCGAAGCAGGGGCCCAATACCATACACAGGCAGGCCTGACTTCATTCTCTCTACTTCTCCCACCCCACTACAACTTGAGGTGTACTTTGAAGAGCCCAAGCACTTTTGGTTGTATACTTTAACCTCACCACTACAGGACCAGTGGTTAGCCTGCGCTAATGGTACGTGTGATAGAGAGGCTAATGCTTGGAGGGCCACGTTACAGTTGGGCAGGCTAATGCTGGCCTGGTGTAACCAGAGTTACCAGACAATATTTACTTGGTGATTATAGTAAGGCCACGCTACATTGGGAAGTTATAGTCGTTGATTCCTACTGGGTGTAGACCTCTGGTTAATGTTGAAACTATTGGACAGGGTTTAACCACTCGGTGTGGCTACAACTGTTCTGATGTACTCATCTAGCTCTACCACCATTTAGAAACACGCTTGACTTCACATATCAATACCCCACCCTGATTGGTCCGCCAGCATGGTGGCTGTGAAAACGCTAATGCAAACAAGCAATAGTCAGGCAGGGCCAACCTAGGCTAATGCTGTATTGATGTGGAATACAGTACACGGCAATACGAATATCATTTTCAGTGGACGAGAGCAGGACAGTAAAATGACGTGTGATCAGCAGAAAATGCCAGAAAATGCCACGAGCAATCTGGAAATCAACACTATAATACTAGATATAATACTTAATAATTACATTAAATAATAATTGTATTTATTGTAAGTGGTAGTAAGACATCATAGCAGCATACCGTCATGCATGTTCTGTTTTGCTACCGTGCCATTCCTTCTGACTTGTTTCCTGTGTTGTGCAGTTCTGGTTTGTTGTCTACCGTCTTCCCAGTTAAGTCAATGTATTCTTTCCATTTACAATGTACATCGTTAATAACTCCCAATGTGTTCTCAATACACTAATGGTATAAACATGAAGAATAGGCAGCCATAGTATTTCAATAGTTATAGCAACATGTTTTATAAGCAGCTTGCCTGACAGCAGACACTGAGTATTAGCCTACTGGTACAACACTGAGCACTGCACAATGATAAGCAGTCTAAGCAAGACAAAAGAAATGTTACAGAACTGGGCTGGAAAGAGTCTAGTGTGGGTTCTGACGCCGAGGTTAACAGGTACACAACAACTGACCCACACACTATGTGCTTTCAGAGATGTCGGCCAGCCCAACACCACATGCAAAAGCAGCCAGCTGTAATTTCTTTCTGGACATGTTGACACACCTCAGAGGCCAGCTTTAACTGTAGCCTACAGCAAGTGAGAATGACATTAAAGCAAAGGCAAAGCGCCTCCCTTTTTCAATCTGTGTGTTTGTGTAACAGCTGCAGCGCTCCTCATTTCTCCCAGAAATGACACGTCGCTATGTTTGTAAATCAAGTTTTATATTCTTTCACTCCGATAGTCAACTATGGTTGTCAGCGACAGCGTTTTTAGTTATTTTTTCAAGATGAACGTAATTTTCTTTTAGAAAAGGGGTGATTGATTAGCAGTATGGTGTAACTACACCCAAAATTCACTTTGTGATTATGGTCTGGACACGCTCCATTGGGGATTGTTGCCGCCTTCGTCTACTGGTTAATTTTTAAGTTATTAGAGCAGCTTTAACTTATCGGTGTTGCTATAACGGTTTGTTTCGCCTCATCGAACAGTACCACCATTTTGAAACACGCTTAACTTCATCATCATCACACTGACTGGTCCACTGTGCGAACGCTAAAGCAAAAAAGGTTTCCAGACTATAATCTCAGCAAACATTTATCTTAGATCATTAGTCGAGCTGAGCCAGGCAAGTCTTCCATCACAATTAGTCACAACGTGTGTCGGCTAAATGAACATTGTGTTGGACACAGCGATGGATATGCCCATCCTGTAAAGACAGCTCAGAGAGTCTATAGTGGCTAATAGTTCTACAGTATATAGGCCCTGCTGGGGCAATGACCACTGGGTAACCGCTCCGGTTTCACAATAACACACTTGCCTTAAGCATGAGCTTCCGCTCTCTCCCTCCCTGTTCCCATCATATCCCTGTGTTTCTTACAGTCCCCTCCTACTCACCTATAACTTTCACTCACCCAGGCACACCACTTTCTCTTGATGTGTGGTGGGGGATTGCCCAGGGCCCCCAGGCTTAAGACTCAGACACTCTGCTCATGTGATTGACAGAGGGCATGACAGATTTCAAACAGGGTTTGAGCCCATTTAGCATCCTGAGTTATAACATATAAGCACTCTGCTTCAGTGGCAGCCCCTCCCTCGGCACACTTTCTATTCTACTAGGGTTGAACAAAGATTGTTTATATTGGACACTGTCATTCTCTTCCCTTTGCACACCTTTCATGTGAGCTATTTAGTCCAATGTTGCATTCATAGTAGTAGAAAACAGGGGTTAGGGTTGGGAGTTTAAGATAGCAATTCGTCCACCTTAAAGTCTTGAATAACAGCATTTCATTAATTTATTAACTTGTATGGCTCTAATTCACTTATCTTAATGACGCTTCTGTGACATTTTAACAGTATTTCCTTTTTCTGACAATCTTTAAGATCTTTTCTGGTTTAAAAAGCTGGGCGACAGCTCTTTAAAGCCTGTCAGGACACAATGTTAACCTTAATTTAGTAATCACTTGGTGTTGAGGGCCAGGATAGTTACTTTGAGGATATAGAAAAAAAAGTTGACTTAGCAGTTAAAGGCAAAGTGTAGGGAGCCGTACCATAACATTCATGGCCTGTACAACATTCTCTGTGGTTCCACAGATACGTGGTGTCAAATAATTTAGAGAGAGTGGGCGGGGTCAGAAGGGGATTAAAGGGATATGTCGTCACCTCAATACACCTACCCTGCCTCAGGAGGACTCTAAAGGGTTTAACCTGCATTAACTGATATGTAATGCTACACACAGTATGCACGAATGAACGGAGAGCAGACGACTCTTTGCACGCGCGCATGTGAGTGCATGCACACATACAAACAGGCAGTATGAGAGAGGATGCTGACGTTGCAGTTTGGCTCCCAAAGCCTTGATGAAGCCCATCTGGACCTCATCAGCTGGGATCAATTACAGGATACAACAGAGACTAAACTAATGATCTGTACGAGATAGCCTAAGAAAACAGTTCCTTGAGGCAATCTTTTGAAGTTTTAACAGAGCTTCAGTTTATTGCTGCTCTGTTCATCTGCACATGAAATTAACATCTATTCACTCAATAGATAATAGAAAGCCAAACCTTACTAGATACTTGGTTAAGTCTTCAGGAGAAAGCATTGGTATTCATACCAGATGTGATAACAAGCATTCTACACATAGCTTACTACATCAATACAAAATGTATAAAGTGTTGTTGCCTGGTCGATATTCATTAAATGATGGTGCCCCACAATCACTTATTCATCCATAAACTACCTATCTTTATTTACACTACCCATATTGGTGGTGGCTGTTAAGTTAAAAGGCAAAGTAAAAAGAATAAAATAAATGTAATTTAGTTGTGTGTCTATAAAGATTTAAAGAAGAGCTTGGCAAGCTGATTGCATTGCTAAATTATATGAATTACTTTTGACTGACTGAAGTTTATCATGAGGAGCAATCCTTAAAATGTTTTTCTTAACATGCAACCATCTTAACTAAGGGGGCACAGAATCAAATGTGTTACCAAACCTCTATTCAAAGGGGCAGGCGATTCCACATACCTGGTTTAAATCCTGGTCTGTCAGGAGATGCAACTCCCGGGGTTTAAAGCAGTTTTGACATTTACTCTTGTTAAAAATGTTTGCCTGAAACTTCCTACAGGAGTTCTCTTTTGCAGTAGACATTGTACAACACTTCAGTTCAAAGTCAAAATTGATGTTGTTTTTTCTAAGTTTATCAGCAGTGGTCAATCCCGTTATATCTCGCACCCCAATGTGCGCCAGTATTGGCAAAAATAAAAACCAAAAAATGATACTGGCTTTAAACTGAGCATTAAATCCAGTTTAGATTTCGCGCTTCTTGTTGATATAATTGTATCCAATTGTATTTTTTTCCCAATAAATGATTAGCTGCCATCAAGCCCGTTGTCTCATCCCTGGGCGATGAAAGCCTTGCAGTCCATGGCCTGTACCCACAAAGACGCGTTGTGAGCGAGGTGGCTAATAACTAGCTAGCTCGCCAATGTCTTTACAAATCAATAACGCGATGGCGTAAGCCATAAAAACATTTGCAGCGAGTTACCTGCCTCAAGCTGCGAGGCAACAGCTTCCACAGAGTAATGACATATGCCCATCTGAGGAAAACAAGTATAAAGAACGTAGTTCCCCAGTTAAGTAACAAGCCAATTTCCCAGTCGTAGAAGGGACTACAGGCGAAGTTGGGCTCCTGCGCTAGCCAGGTTAGCTCTGCTAGCTCTAGCTAGCTATTGAAATCCTCTCCTGCTTCGCTTCTTCAGCTTGAGTTTAAAATGTTTCAAACCCGAATCTGTCCCCGTGCTTCTATCCCTATTGGGGACTGGGCGTGCAGAGAACCTCTTGCCGTCTCACTTGTGCCAACGCGTATATTCGCGGTATGATTCCATAATCTCTCCGTTAGCAGCACCCGTGGGTTTATTTTCTTGCTTTTTTCCGGGCGACAACTCTCCCAATCATAGCTCCCAATGGATGGAGGACGAGAGCTCACCGATTTGGAATATCATGGGATCTCGCGGTAATAGCTCACTACCGCCACCCACAGCGTGGACCGGAGTAGGTAGACCACGCCTACTAAAATATACATTTAGATAAATGTAACGTTTTACAGATGAAACGTGAAAGCATGGATTATTTATCGCAGATGGTTTGCAGTGTATGTTCTGTTTTCTCTTTATTGTAGTTATACATTTAATTAGGGCAATTCACTTATAAATTGCTAACTTGCTATGCATAATAGGCCAATAAACCGTTCGACCTTTTTGTAATTTGACAGACGGATTTACTTTAGGCTATTTGTAAATGTTGAGTTTCAGATTATTTTTCTTTCATCTATGGCTGCTGTAGGCATACGTGGTAGATAGCCTATCTGACTTGAATAATTGTTAGGTTTGGATCTCTTTATTTATTTATTTTTTATTTTTTTGTATCCTATACCTATATGTGATTTATGAATATGCATATTCATATTCAATTTGAATAGGCTACATGGTGAGGTTGTTAGACATAAGATACTGTATAATAATGACATAGGTTAAATCATCGGCCCACCTTCATTTTGGCAACAAGAGCGATGCATGCCTCAGATATTATGCACAACATTTACATTTACATTTACATTTACATTTACGGCATTTGGCAGACGCTTTTATCCAAAGCGACTTACATTTAGTACATTTGTCAGTAGTTGGACAGGACAACATACAGTAGGCTATGTGTAATATTGTCTGACTCAAGCATGGACTATTATAAGCAACGGGTTCCACTGGGCAGAAGTGGATGGTCCAGACGCAGAGAGCACTGAGCAGTATATACAAAGGGAGAAGAGGGTGAAGGGCTAATAAGCGGTTACCTCACTATACCCGGAAAACAACAGCCAGAGAGTCATTGAAGGATAGGATATTTGCCCATGCTGTGTAAGTGAACCAATAATAACACAGATTACAGGTGTGTGTGTGTTTGTGTGTGTTGCATGGCTGCTATCGAACTAACCCACTAGGCGCACACATTAGCCCAAACGACCAGATTGTACAGAATGTGAGGCCAGTGTAGAATTGTCTGTGACATGCTGTACATGATGAGCAAAATATTTCTGTTATTAATATGCTTCTTGTGTTATCTCAAATGAAGCAGAGCGAGTTGAGGTCATGCATTGCTTATGAATGTAACCCTCTCCAGTTGCCCCTCACCCCCAACCCCTTTGGCTTTGACGTATCCAATGACAATATCCTAGGATTCTGTGGCGGCAGAATATATTTAGCAGTCCTCCTAAGACACACTTTACATGGTAGGGCCTGAACTAGTGTAGCAACCAAACATACTTCAATGTCTGGAACATGTTGCTTAGCAGATGCTTTCATCCCACATACAAACAATTACAAGTTCTATACTAAGGACCAGGTAGGGGCAATAATAATAATAATAATAATAATAATACATTTATTTTATTTTTATTTTTATTTTATTTTGGGACGCCATTCTAAACACTCAAGGACATCTTACATTGCAAATACATAGATATAAAAAAGTTGGCTGAAATATACATACTATAGTAATAAACATTTGATCTGAAAAAATATAAACAGTCAGGTGAGAGTGGAACAAAGGGTCAAACGTCATAGGCAACTTTGAAGAGGGGGGTTTTGAGGAGCTTAGCAAACGAGGTGACCGTGGTGGCATGTCGAATGTGCAGTGGAAGTGCGTTCCAGAGTCTGGGGGCAGAGCAGCTGAAGGCCTGAGCGCCCATGGTGGATAGGTGGAATTGTGGGGTGAAGATACTTGGCAATACTTGTTCAATGAAATTATAGCGGCCGGCATGTCGACGATTGACCACCCCGGTCACTAACGATCCTGCCCCCTGCAATGCATATTGGTAAAGGAATGTACATCTCTGGGCTGACATATTATGCTCTCCAACTACAATATGGAAAGAATAGTGACCTGAAACACGACCAACATACGTGCTCCTAGTTCTTGGTACCTGTTAATACTGGAACACCGTTATAAGTTAGTATGTGTAGCTGACATACCATCCTGATAATAGTTACTGTTTTATGAATGATCTTACACAACCTGTTGCTGTTCTAGCAGGTGCTTGTACTCATCCTATGCCACCTTCCTTCCAGAACATGTCTTTCACTTCGGCGATGGTGCTGCCACTGCTCATTGTAGTGGCAGCGGGGGTCTACTACATCTACAATGAGATCACCCACTTCATGTCAAAGTCCTTGGTGCGGAGCAAAGTGATCGTCATCACAGACGCTGTGTCAGGGATGGGGGCTGGTAAATCATGTGACTGCTCCTGAGAAATCTCCCTCATGCATTTACACTGAGCTGCATGCTGGATGGCAGTTTAGTTAAGTTGTCATACCTGATGCCTCATACTTGCTATGTTCCTATACAGAGTGTGCACATATCTTACATAAGGCGGGTGCCAGACTGATTCTGTGTGGGATGAGCTGGGATAAGCTGGAGTCCCTCTATGACTCCCTGAATTCTGATGCAAACCCCAGAGAGGTGATGATATATCAAGTATATGGACAGAATGATCCAAAAGTTGCCTATTGAAAATAATACTCATGAATTGGAGATATCTGAGCAAAGACCTAACCTGACATGCCAGATGGATTGTTATTCACAAGTCCATCTGGTGAGCCGTGCATATAAACTGTTTGTAAAGGGCAGGCACTTTCAAAAAATACTTGGCAGTTGATTGGATGAACCATCTGATTGTTTTCTCTGTCGACACACTTAAACCATGCCGCACACCTAAACCACGCCCGTTTAGCTATCAATGCGATGCTGATTGGTAAGTTTAGTTGCTACTCGGACACAATCGCAGTAATTCCTAGACTTTCCCGTCTGCCAGATTCTCGCGGCGAAATTAGACTGAAGATCTTGAGATCAGGATGGTCTCGCGAGGCTAGTAAAAACCTGGTGACCATCATTAACAATTAATTAATTTACTTTGTTCCCCTTTTAGTGATTGTTATGTTACACCCTCCATTTGCCAGCTCTCCTAAAGTGAAATAAACATTTTGCTTTTGCTGATACACTATACAACATGTTTTCATCTAAGCACATTGAGAAGCAAATCATTTTCTGTCTGGTAAGAAAGAATGCAGATTAAGGATCACGGCATGACAGTTCTGCCCTATATCTCCTTTGTCACAGATCAGGCCTTCCTCCTTCTATCACAGACAATGGCAGGATATTCCCTCTGATCGTCTACTATCCTCTCAGTATCTTACATAAGCCACAGTATCATGTGTGTATCTGGGGGGAAATAGACTAATAGATAATTAACTGTTAGAAGCAGTGAGCTCAAATTGGCCCATGTTGCATTAGACAAGATTCAATGAGTTGATTTCTGAAGTACAAATTGATGATAACACATTTTCGAGACTGATGAACGTCCATGCAGCATCCATACCCATCATGAGCCCTGTGTCCTCCCAGACATTTGCTCCCAAGCTTGTGATCCTGGACTTCAGTGACATAGACAGCATGCCAGATGTGCTGCACGAGGTGCTACAATGTTACGGCTATGTAGACGTGCTGATCTGCAACAGCAGCATGAAGCTGAAGGCAGCAGTGCAGACCATCTCCTATGAGGTGGACAGGAACATCATGGACGTCAACTACTTTGGCCCCAGCGATCTGGCACGAGGTAGCCTGTCTGGGCATCACCCACAGTGTTGTTGTGTGTGTGTGGAATGATTGACCTAACTGTTATGAATCAACCACTGTGACAGGAGTCCTTCCAACAATGATCTCAAGAAGGTCTGGACACATTATACTAGTCAACAGCATCCATGGGAAACTGGCTGTTCCTTTCCGGAGTTCCTGTGAGTCCTATTTTCTCACTGGTGTTGATAAGAATGATTTGTAAATGTAAATAGTGTTGGAGCGTTTGCTCTCTTCACATGTTTGAGTTCACCAGCTCAGTTTCAAACACGAACTTCCTGTTCTCACAGTATGATGTAATAGAGACAAAAGAATTCCATCGGCGAGACAGATAACAATTAGCCACAGTATCCTCTCTACAATGTATGGAATGGAACGTGTTTATGGGTGAGTCACAGCTCCTCCTCTTCCTCCTCTGTGTGTGTGTGTGTGTGTGTGTGTGTGTGTGTGTGTATTTTGTTGTTTAGATGCTGCATCCAAGCATGCAGCCCAGGCCTTCTTCGACTGCCTGCGGGCTGAAGTGGAGGAGAATGGGATAGTTGTCAGCACTATTAGTCACACTTTCATCAATAGCCCTGAGGCTCCAGCGTCTTCTTCTAACCAACCTTCCCCACCAACCGAACAACCTGCTCCGCCCACCGACATACTTGCTCCGCCCACTGATCTATATGCCCCGCCCACCGACCTACCTGCTCCTAAACCACTCACTGTGGCTGCATTTAAGATAATGGCCATGAATGGTACGTGCTGCGAATTCATATTTGTAACACTGTAACATTCTAAGATCGTAACATTGACCGTTAGTGTTACACTTGGTTGCAATCTATGGTTTCTATAGCGTCTATAAATATTACAGCAGTGGTTTATAGTCATCATTGTCAAGAACGACAATCTACTTATTTTAATAGAATAAAACATAAAACATACAATCATGAACAATATTGAGCAAATGTATGGCCATTATATTAAGGACCATACAACCAGATTAAAAATAGCGTACAAAAATTACTTGGATGATCCTGACCCCTCCTCTGAAAGCCAATACTGTCTTAAATATTGTGTTTACAGTGTATTGATCAGAGTATGTAGCCTATACTGTATCTGCTATTAGCCACTGTATGTTACTACCTACTGGCTGCTAATTGATACTGCTATTAATTAGCATACCATACAGTTAGTGCTTAAATATAAAAAGTAAAGTGTAGTAAAGTATTTTAGAACACATTTATTTTATTTAGTATTTTATTTGTAGTTTTTTTATTTGAAGTTTCTAGGGAAAGAAAACCAATATACATGATTTATCCTATGTATCTATATAAATCATAATGAACAAGTCCTAAAAGTTGTGTATGCATGTGTACGTTTCATCCTCCCTAGCTATCACTAACATGTTGGCCCATGGAGTGAGCTCGTCGGTTTTGGCCAATGAGATCGTTCAAACGGTGAACAGGAAGAGGAAAGAGGTGCTGCTGGCCCACCCCATCCCTAGGGTGGCTCTTTACCTCCGCACGCTATTCCCCCCCTTCCTCTTCGCAGTGCTGGCTGCCGGAGTGAAGGACTCCATCTTGGCTGAGCAGCTGCAATAGCACAAACACACAAACACAAAGTAAAAGAAAGTGAGAAAGGAAAGATGAGCAACTATAAAGGTATGGCCATTAACCAAATGGATTGCTACATTACTAGAGTATAACAGTGGTGTCAAGCCTTAAAGAGGTTCAAACTATAATACCTTTCGCTGTTGATTATTTCAGACCCAACAGGATCCTGTTGTTAATTAGGTGAGCCCAAAACTAACTCACCCATACGCATACCTTCAGCTACCAGATTAATCACTGTAAGCTGATGAGCTTCATTTGTTTACGTTATAATAGGAACTATTGTATATTAAATGTATAAAATGTTTCCCTTCAGACAAATTATTGTAATTTTTTAGATGTCCTCTAGATGGCAGCTGCATGCTATTACAGTATTAGCATTAAGAACTTTGGTAACACTCTCATTAACTAATTCTGAAAGTGTGGTGATCAATATTAGAATTTTGAAATTGTATTATTAAACAATAACTGTTCAATGTATAAAAACAACAAAACAAAATATAGATATTAATTCATATGCCTCTGACGCTGAAATACATTTTAAATGTCAGCTACAAAAATAGAGTTTGTGTTGTGTACCGTTTAGCCATGAAGATGGCATTGGCTATAGATTCATTATTAAGCGTACTTGTTGTCTATTTAAAGCATAGCATAGCCTATGGATATTACATTCAGATGTTATGATGTAAAATAGGAGTAAATACACAGGGCTTTTTTATTTTGACCATTGTGTGTGTGTGTGGGGGGCCTTTCTTTTGACCATTGTGTGTGTGTGTGTGTGTGTGTGTGTGTGTGTGTGTGTGTGTGTGTGTGTGTGTACTTTTGTATTTATTTTTGATTGAGTGACACCATACAATTTATGGGGGATGATGATGAGAGAGAAAGAGAGAGAGAGAGAGAAGGGTAGCCTACAAAATCTGAGTATCTGATGCAGAAGAGAGCACAACTGATAGAGAGAGAGAGAGAGAGAGAGAGCACTGGCCTGTGGTCCAGCTGGTGTGCGTGCACACTTGTCCTCTAGGTCACTTTCCCCAGGGGAGCTCATGTTTTTTGTCTCTCTGACAACTGGACAAGAATCCTCTCAAACATAAATTAATAAATGCAACTCCCTGACATGTCTACGTGTTAAACAGGAAGGGCTTCATACAGCTCTCAGCTGCAGCCTCCAAATTGGACATTTCCATATGTCACAAAGAGAACATGTATGTTTCATTTCATGTGATCAAGGCTTGTCGACGTGAGGATAATGATTTAAAGAGACATGGGGAGCATGTTGTATTGTCCTAACTAAAATGTCTGTATGGCTGTATTTCTCAGTCAACTAATGTAGATATATGCAATATCTTAAAATGATCTATACTCTGCTCTAATGGCTTTTGCACTCATTAGTCATTGCCTGGCGGTTGACCCATATAATTTGATAACACAGATGAGGTGATTGTCCTTAAGCGATATTCAAAGTGCCAGGCATAAGTTCTATCAGAATCTCCTGATAGGAAGAGCTCATCCTCAGAAATTATCTTTCCGTGAGGGAGGTGATCACCTGTATCAATATTTAAGGCTCCAATTATTGACACTAACCTGATTTATGGAGGTTATACAGAGGCCAAAGTAATGATTTCCTTAGCATTAACCTGCACACACACCAGAGCAATAAGCCTTGGTATAAAGAATTGGTTCATAGTACTGTCCCAGTGAGTATTACACTAATGACTTCACAATGGTGCTTTATTAGTACATATGTTTCATGCTGTTGCCATATGTTTTTCACTTCTGTACTGTCAAACAGCATAGACGCTCAGCAAGAAGTTCAAAAGTATTCTGATTAAAATGTTACAATACAATTAACTAGAGAAGAAGTAACGATTACATTTTATTTTTGTAAAAATTGTTTTCTTCAATATGCACATTGCATTGTAACTTTTAAAAATCATGTTTAAAAGTATATGTTTACAATAATATATGAAAATGAGTTAAACTACATTTGAAAACATTATTTACTCAAAATCACAACAGTACACATAGGTTATTGTTTATATATGGTATCTGGGCAGCCCATATCTTCCAACCCAATTAGCACCCAACCCAAATACTAGATGGGAATACGTTTTCTCTTTGAGACGATAATCACATGTCTTCTTCTAAGAAGGAATTTATAGTCACACACCTCTTCTGTGCATCACATATTACATATTTAATCTCAAGTAAAAATGTGCCTTCATCTCTGAAACCAATGAACTCCAGTCTTTCATATATTTTAACAAACAAACAAACTCAGTTTGATCTCTGTTTAAATAATTCTTAAATGTTTTTAGATGAAGTAGTTCTAACGTCAAGTCAACAGATAACGCATAACATTCATGATAACACATCAATATAGATGAGCACAAATATGTTGGGAGGTTTAAATCAGCCCATAATAACAAAAGCCAGTGGAAGAAGCAAGCAGGAGACCTGAGCATCACCGATGTATTGGTTATAAAGTTGCATTCATCTAACATGGTCATTATTGGAGTGTCATCATGCTCTTTGTTCACCCTCGTAGTGTCAGAGGACTAACAGTGTAACTGTATCATGACTTATATTGATTTGAGCTTGTCTAATTGGAGATGGAATAAAGTTTGAGTCCCTATATTGATCGTCTGTCTATTATCAATCCATAGCAGCTCAATGGTCATTGTCATCTGCTGGCAGGTTGCATGGATCTCCTTATAATAGTTGTAATAAATAGTCTGTGTTTATGTGCACCCATTAAAATCTGTTTTTCTGACATAAAACTAGAGACGATGACTGCTGACTGAACACAATTTGAAGATCAACACTAAAGCAATAACGTCAAAGGTGAGCTGTTTGAAAGCAGATACGTTTCACACTCGTTTGACGATTTCAAGAATACATTTAAAGTGACCGTAACACGATAACACCGCCTGTGTGTCTCAGCAAAGTTGCTAACCTATGGCGTATTGGGTTCCGAAGAGCCCTCCCTATGTGTGAATGTTATATGAGAGCTATGGGACTACAAATGCAACAATATTGACACTGTGCAATTAGAGTGGGGTCATTAGGTCTGATGCAAGTTTATAGGGAAAGAAAACCAAACCAGGATTCTGCCTGGCCTGAAGATGGAACGCAAAGACACACACACACACACACACACAAGCTCAAACACACCCTGCATTCACTGCCCCCCTCACGCATGCTCACACTCCTTATCCAAATGAAAGGGGGGTGGGGGTTGTAAGGGGGGTATGTGTTGGTGTAGTTGCTAATGAAACAGAAGGGGCACTGAGGACTGGGGACTCATAAAGCCTGGCATCACCGGAGCCTTTACACAGTAATTACCCGTCCTAGCGGAGGGGAAGGTGCCTTGACCCCCAGCTCAGCCCTCACATCTACCCCCCCCCCCCCGGCTACAATCTCTGGCCAATGAGAGTCTCCAAGTGTGGCGGGAGCCATTCACGTGTGATTGTGTCTCCCTGGCCGCGGCGCGCGTCAATATAACTAATTCCGAACGGAGAACCTTTAGGTGCCTCTAGTGCGTTGGCGCACAATGACCCAGGAGGTTGTATGTGTGCAGTGGCATCTATTGACGCCAACAGCAGCATGTTGGAGTGACCTCGGAGAAGCTTGTAGTGACCTTATACAAGATGGGTTCTAAGAAAAGCCTCACACGTGCACACACTTACATGCACACGCGTGCAGACAAACGTTTTTCGGTACCTCTATCGTTAAAGTGTTTTGACCATGACTCAAAAGTCGACGAACTTGATTGGCTGAGCATCTCTCAGTACAAAAACAGCTGCTTGCCGGCACAGCCTGATAGCAAACCACTGGTGTCAGGGTAGGGCTTGAAGCCAAATGAAGTATGTTAGCAAGACGTCTCTGTAAATGATGACTGTCAATGTGTGGTGCACCCATAAAGGGGCTCAGGTTCTACCAATTATGTGCATCTCAGAGACACGAAACTAACACATAAATACTTAACATTACATTTAGCTATTGTTTTTTACACTTCACCCCATAACAAGATGAATACACTAGCTAGAAATGGACCGGTAAAGAGGATTTTAAGGATAAGTAGGAACAATAAGAATGGTACGGCATGCATATAGAGAACAGAAGCATGTCCAATTGTCTGTGTGGACCATTTTTGCCTAAGGTCGACAGTGTGTCTTTACATTCATTAAAAAGCCGAGTGGTGTATTAGTGTGTATATGTGAGTGTGTATATTATTATGTGTGTCCTAACAGCGCCACTAACAGGTCGTGGATCACTGCTTATAAAAAAAATGGCTTGCAACCGTCTGTGCGTGTCCGTTGTTGGAATCCTGCCTTCTGATTGGCTGATGGGGTCCTGTTGGCTCCGCAGGCAGGGAGGGTTATGTGTGTAAAGCAGAATCTATAGGAGCCGTACAATAGGCCTCTGGTCCACGTGCTTCATTTACAAAGGTTGATTCCTGGTGGTCACAAGGGGACCCCAGAGAAGGGCTTTCAGGTTTAAAACGGTTTATTTGTGTACTTTCATGTGATGTGCTCCAAACAGTGTGTGGACCAAAATTAACTTAGAAGAGAAATGCTACACTACTATTCAAATGTTTGGGGTCACTTAAATGACTATTAAAATAAATTTAATCTGTAATACAGTTTAGACATATTTAATGTTGGAAGTGACTATTGTCTACAAAGGTGTAAAGAGGTCCATTTCCAGCACCTGTGTTCCAATAGCATGTTGTGTGTGTTATCTTTTTGATTATCAACCAACGAATCATTGCAGGCTTGAGCCCAGTATCAGAGTTTTATAATTGCCAAACAACAATTGTGTAATTGTGACAACAATTACCAAAAACAAAACACTTTCTTCTGAAACAAGTTAGCATATTAGCATATTTTTGCTCTGAAATATTAAGACTATTGTAAGAAATGGCCTCCATACCAGCCTCAGGTTCCACTGAGCACAGCAGCAACCCATACAGGTGCCCCAAAAACAGCCCAACGTGACCACCACCAAATCACCTCAGACCACCACACTGCCTCTACCGTTCATGACAGATGGAATCAAGCACTACTCCATCTTTTCACGCATCTCACAAATCTTATTCTGCTTCTTCTTCTTGTGAAACTTGTTTCCTATCAATTAATGTTGGCTTGTCTCAGACATGGTATTTTCTTTGCAACCCTGCCTAGAAGGCATCCCAGAATGACCTCTTCACTGTTGACATGACACTGTTGTTTTGTGGATGTTGTGCACAGGGGCTACCCACTCCTCTTTCTATTCTGGTTAGAAAGAGTTTGTGCTGTCCTAAAACGTGAGGGAGTAGTACATATAGGTCTGTAAGAGCTTCAGTTTATTGACAACTTTCTGCATGGAATTGCCTTTATTTCTCAGAATAAGGATAGACTGCAGTTTCAGAAGAAAGTTCCTTGTTTCTTGTCAGTTTGAGCCTGTAATCAAATCCACAAATGCTGTTTCTCAAGATATTCAGCTATTCTAAAGGACAGTTTTCAGATGTGCTAATATCATTGCAAAAACGTTATCTGATAATCAATTTGCCTTGTTAAAAGTATAAACTTGGATTAGCTAACAAATCATATGCATGAAAGCATGGAACACAGGAGTGATGATGGTTGCTGAAGATGGGCTCTGTACGCTTATTTTATTGTCATTTGCAGCTTAATAAACGTCTACAATGTGTGTTTCTGATCAATTTAATGTTATTTGAATGGACAATTCGCTTGACCTCAAGTGACCCCAAACCTATGAATGGTATAGATTCTATCAGATGTGGCAATGTGCTTCTATTGTCCAACACTTTAATGCTATAGCAGAGGGTGGGCTTTTACAAAGGTATATTAGGTTATCAGTTGATGATGGTTGTTATCAGGGCAGACATAGGTCTCTCTTGCGGTCACCATGGGGACACCAGTGAGACTGTGATGACTCAGGGGAACTATATGTGCTCAGGCCTGGTGAAGGTTCTCGTCTCATCTGAAATAATGACAAACCACTCTTGGCTCTGTGAGAATATGGTGTGCAGATAATGACTAAGCTGGCTTGGAGGAAGGGAGAGCTGTGTGGGACATGAGCAGCACAGAATACAGTAACAGCCATGTACAGCTGTGCGTCATGGCAGGAATTCAGGACTATGTGGCTCTATCGCACAGTAAAGGAATGCATCTGTAATGTTTGATAATCAACCATCGCCACTTCACCCCCATTAATGAAAATAGTTAAGCATTCAAATCCCAACAGGAACAAACCAATATAATGATTAAACAAATGGTCCCTCTATGTTTGACAAAACACACACACAAACACACACACACACAAGGTCAAGATTAACAAATATGCTCCTTCTGTTCAGAAGAAAAACAAATATAACAAGGACATGCGTGTGTGTGTGTGTGTGTGTGTGTGTGTGTGTGTGTGTGTGTGCACACGCATGTGTGTGCGTGTGTATGTGTGTGTGTGTGTGTGTGTTGACCATGCAGAAGTGAGCACTGCCCTCATGTCCATTAGGTGAGAGGAACATACTGTATGTCACAACTCAGTCAGAATGGAATACACTGCACACAGCTGGCATTCATATGGGAACCCACACACACAAATATGGAAAGATATGTAAGATTGCTCTTTATATTTAATATAAGCTCTAAGCTTTTAAAAAGCACAAGAGTCAATTCAGTTATTTAAATCTTAATTTTACTAGCTAATTGATTTAACTCAGCTTTTGCTTTTCACTGAAATCGAACACAAAAAGAAAATGTGGCATGTATTCCATTTTACCCTGTAGGGTCCTGAAATATCTCGGTGTGTGTGTTTATACCTATCTGTTCTTTTGAATGTGTGTCCTACTGGGGGCCAATGAGAGAGAGACCCCAGGGAACAGCTAGCTGAAACGTGTCATCAGTCTCAGATAGTTGCTGTCAGGAACACAGTGTGTGTGTGTGTGTGTGTGTGTGTGTGTGTGTGTGTGTGTGTGTGTGTGTGGGCGAGGCATGGTGGAGGGGTCTATAATAGAGCAGTGGTTCTCAAAGTGAGGTCCGCGGACGCCTGTCCGGTCTGCATCCTATTGCATGGGGGTCCGCAAATAATATTTTATACATGTAAGAAAAAAAAAAAAAATATTATTATAATTAGATATTTTTAAGTGCATATCTGTCTATGGCGACTATTTGCGCCAATAAAACAAACATTGTGTCACATCAAACCATTTAGATGCTACAGTAGCTAGCTTTATCTATTAACTAGTGACTGCAGTGAGCGAGCATGGAGAAATACATGTCAGACAAAATCATTAAGTGCAGATAAGATCAAACTAGCTACATTTAGAAAATGTGATGTTCAAATAGTTCCAATGGCATCTAAGAATATATGGTGGGAAGCATATCAAAGTCCTTAAGTCCCAGACACCCTGCAAGCGAATAGAAGCGGCCCCGTAGAGGACTGAGAGGAAGTTAGCAAGAATGATTGACCAAGCCTTAACATCAGTGATGTGCGGTGATGTCTCTGTCCAGGCATGCAGTGTCTTAAATTTTTTTTAACATTTAAAACTTCAATACAGACTGAGGCACTCAGATAGTACATACTAGGGCTACAAACATAGCAGGAAAACAACAGTAGGCTACGCTGTTACTTAGTAATACTGATGTGCTTGGGCTTGTAGGCCTAGTAGATACTCTCCACTACGAACAAGACCGTGAGAGTGAGAGCGAGTGAGAAATGAAGAGCCTAGCAATATTATAATTACCCAACATGGACACTGCATCTTCCAGGAATGGGGGACACTTAATGTAATTTAGGCCTACGCATTAAACAGGGGTCTGGGGGTTTCTTCCCCTGGAGATTTTGAGAGTCCAACACTTAATTCCTTGCATTTTGGTGAATTTCTATGTACCTGTCTACACCCAGGTCCGGGGGTGTGATCGGCCGTCCGCTCACTGGCGTTTTGTGTTCTGTTAACCAGCCTGTGTGCTTATATTGAGTTGCTGTTCTTTTCCCCGTTGCGGGTTATTGTTTTCATATAAAACTCTTATTTATGTTTACATTTAGGTGTCTACTCCCATTGTGTGTGTCTGTGTAAATGTGATAGCAGCAATTTGTGCTTTTTCTGCATGAAAAATTTGTCAGCACTAGAGCTGAAGTCTCTGCACCATCTGATACGCACAGGGATGCGCAGCATATGGACACAGGAACGTTTATGGCTTATATTTGTTCAAAGCTGTTTTCATTAATAAATAACATTTAAAACGTTAGACTGACCCCTGTTCTTGCCTAATAACCTATCCTACAATATAAGATAAAGTTTGCATCTCTGTGCATTGTTTATAATATATGACAACTAGTGTTATTTCCTCCTGGCTCAACATCATAGCGAAAACAACATTTCTCTTTTCTTTTAATCACTAAAGCCATACATGTGCGGGTTCTGTTCGGGCATTTGTTGAAGTATAAGACTGAAAATACGTCATTCGTAAGACTACAAACCCAAGGCAGTGACATCATGAAGTTCTCGCTCCACAACCCACAAACCGAAGAAAGCATTGTTTTGGTGAGGTATATTGTGTAAGACAAAAGCTGACAAACATCACATGTACAGATCCATCATGGCTAAAACACATAGACTGAAAAACAGTTTTTACCCAACTGCAATAACTGTAATCAGTGCTGCTAAATTGAACTGAACTGATTGAGGGATTGGTGCAAGAAGTGTGTATCTATATGGGTATGTCTATTCTTGCTTCTGTGTATGCATGTATGTATGAATGCCTGCTTATGTTGTTTTAAATACTATTTATTTACTACTCTTTATATTTTAAGAATGATGCACCTACTGGTCAGCACTTTGACATTTTTGTTGCACATGTGACAATGACAAAGTTTTTTTAATTGAATTGAATTGAATTGAATTGAATTGCATTACATTTAATTGAATATGTGTACTTTGTGTCACAGTTCAAACAGAATCCAAAAAATATTTGATTCTCGCCGTTGACTACCATACATTTTTTGATAGGGGTCATAATGGGGAAGTGACTTAGGCTCTCCATAGAGCAGGGGTGGGCAATTATTTTTTACTTGGGGGCCACATTGAAAATGTCAAGAGAACTTCACGGGCTACATTACTATGTTAACCAACATAGTAATGGTCGAGTGGTCTGGGTATTTGGCTCCCAGCCCGAAGGTTGGGTTCAAACTTCAGTGTAACCCAACCTGTAAGCATCCTTGAGCAACCTGGTGGTTGGTTCCACCTTGCGTGGCAACAATCACCATGGGTGAATGTGAGGCAAAATACAGTAAAGCGCTTTGGATAAAAACGCTATATAAAAGCAGTCCATTTAACTTGCACATATATGCTATTCTTATGCACCATTTTCATAATAAAATTATTATATTATTAATTAATTAAATAAATAAATGATCATTTTTTTTTATGCAGCAGTAAATAAAGTAACATTCTGCAGAGCTCGTCAAGTCATTTTATGTTGTATTATTTTTAAAATGTTTGATGTACCGGGCGGGCCGGGTAGAATGTCTCAAAGGGCCGCATCCGGCCCCCGGGCCTGACTTTGCTATAGAGGAAGCTGTGACCCAGTAGGTAAAAGAGGAACCAGCGCTGCATGGAGACCTGAAACAAACCTCCTTATGTGACCTAGGAGTCACACTTTACTTTCAAAATTGAGGAGTGTATCTTTAAAATGATGTGATGTTGCTTGTTTGTGTATTACACATGATTCCTTTAAGCAGCCTGTGAGTAGCAGTTCTCCTGATGCTGAAAAGAGGATGAGCAGTAGGAAAATACATTAGGAATAATATCTCCATTAGATTAGGGGTACAATGGGTGAAGGTAAAGATTGAATCGCTAGTTGCATAATTTACTGTATTTACATTGATAACACTAGTTACAAAGTATAGTAGATCACAGAGTACATATTATTATTGTTGTTATTGTTAATTTTATAATAATAATAATAATAATAATAATAATTATTATTATTATTATTATTATGAATATATATCATTAATATATGATTGAAATTATATTATTATTATTATTATTATTGCAGTACAAGAGACAGCAGGTTTATAACCAAAGGTAAAACAGGACAGAGGATTTCCCTCATATCATTATTCTCTCTCTTGCTCATAATCCCCTTAGCGGAGAGTATCCCTGCACAAACCCCAAAGAACAGATTTATCCGGGATAAGGTTTGTGCTGTTACATAGTCCCCGTGTCTCAGAGGTCAATGGGTGCAGTTATCCCCCCATGATATTGCATTGGGCGTTTAGTGTCTGAGACCTATGGAAACCATGGCAGATGTTACAGCAGGTAGCAGCTGTAATCTCTCCCTACATTAACGCTCTCTCCCTGTACTTACATACTGTCTCTCTTTCTTCCTGAGAAGAAGTGGAAGTTAACCTGTTTTCTTTAATGATTAGACTCAAATACTGGCATGTACACACACACACACACACACACACACACACACACACACACACACACACGACCACACACACACTCACACACGCACACACACGCACGCACACACACACACACACACACACACACACACACTGGGGTTGGTTGCTATAGTAGTTGTGTGTGTGTGTGTGTGTGTGTTTGTATTTCAGTCGTTAGTGTACTGTGTGTGTGTGTGTGTGTGTGTGTGTGTGTGTGTGTGTGTGTGTGTGTGTGTGTGTGCTTGTGTGTGAGAGTGTCGATAGTTATTGTACTAACTGTGTTGTGTGAATATCTTTCTCTGACTTTCTCTGCCTGGAATATGTGTGTGTGTGTGTGTGCGCACGCACATGCATGAGTGAGCGAAGGAACAAGAGAGTGAGAACCATGCAATAATGCATATGTGTTAGTACGTGTGATTGCATTTTTGCCTGAACGTAATAATACATTTTGTTGACAGAAAACACCATGGAGAGGCACTGTGCCCCTGGTCTCATTGTAAAAGTGAAATCAATACAGAACGTTGGGTGTTCTTGCTTCACATGGCTGCAAACGGATCGATCCAGAAAAAGCAGTGCGACCGAGACAAAGCTATTTTACAATTACAATTCATTAGCATTCCATCAGCGTGCATATAGAGAACCATTCCCATTGGTACAGACAGTTACGCAGCAGCCACAGGCTTTCACCAGATATATGCAAAAACAGTTTATCTTTGGTGTTTTTCCAGTGTACGGTGTCTTCTACCCCAACCTCTACTTTAAATGAGTCCTGTGCCACCAACTATTGCACCATGTTGTAACTGAAAGAGGTTGGGGGGCAAGTTCCACATAGCTGATTGGCTTAACTAGGCTGCGTTGGGGAGATGCATCCACAGTGATATCCAAGCTGGCACCAGCAGCAGGGCATTAGGACCTATTAAGGTCAACCCAACATAGCTCACTAGCCACACAGCTTGTTCTTCAGCATTCTAGAAGATCTGGATCAGCGGAGCTAACCTCACTGGTTCTGAGAAAGGCTTTTGGGTTAAACACACTGTATGGTAAATGGGTCAGGGTGAACAGAAACAATTGACAAGAAGAGATGAGCAGGACTATATAATGTGTTTTAGACAGGAAGATCACATCAAGCAGGTTAATATCAGTCAGTCAGGTTAGTGGTCCTCAATGTGAGGATCAAGCCCCCTGTGGGGTCATAAGGTGATTTTTAGATGGCCACAATATTTATGATTGATAAATAATGGGTTGTTTTGATTTGCTGTCATCATATTTTATAGAATGTGTAAAGACAGTACTGTGGTTGAGTGAGTGTGTGTGTGCGTGTGTCGGTGCGTGGCTAAGACAATACAAATACTGAAGGTTTAAAAAGCAAACAAATGAAAGATTGCTGTCGTTTGAAACAGCTGAGTCGATGGAGAGAGCATGACCTGTATTTCTCCATAACCT
>JAODUE010015584.1:0-25655 GCA_027564755.1 Amblyopsis hoosieri
CAAAATAACACAACACACAGCCATTAATGTCTAAACCGCTGGCAACAAAAGTGAGTACACCCCTAAGTGAAAATGTAATTTGTTTAACCAGGAAAAATCTTCTTGAGATTTTACCAGTGCAAGACAGGCAGCAGCACAATTAACATATTTGCAGTACAAACATACTTAAATAAACAATATTAAACAAGCAATAAAAAATAAAAAATAAATACTCATAAATCATAAAATATCAAAAATCTTCATCACGTCAACATCATCATGTACATTTGATAAACTTAGGGTATAAACTTAGAATTAGGTGCATATCAATTTGTTTTGTATTTAGTGAGACAAAGCAATGACAAGGGATTACTTTCCTTAATTAAAGGTATAGTCAGTCAAAGCATGTTGATATGCCATAGGCTGCTCCCTCAGAAGCTCCGCCCACATATTGCGAAAGCTAAGAGTCTTGTGCGGTGCGGGCTGCACCACTTTGTGTTCCCATTAACAAAGCCAGGGCTGTGTAGAAACACCAGAATGGACCGCTAACAGACCATGAGTAGATATTCGCTATAGCTGACAAAAAGCGAATTAGCTTATAATCACTATGCCTTTAAGTAAACAGCTGCTATGATCAGTAGATGCTGACACTGGTATAGAAGACCCATATCAGCGTACACTCACTCTGTTTACCGTGCCATTGTGCAGATGGCTTGCCACCACACCTGCACATCATATAGCTGAACACAGAGATGGCCTTGTAATGTAGTACAACCTCCTTGACTCCTCCACCTGGATCTAGACACATCTAAACAGATGAGGCATTAACACGAGCTGACTGACAGGCTGAGCCAAACTTCATAATTAAAGTGACCGTGTGTGAGGGTGTGATAATACAGTCAAATCATACAAAATGTTATCAGTGTGAATTATTTAATTATATAATAATGAATGAGAACAATAACTAGAATATCCAACCTTAAAGGTGTTACGCTCTACCAAGGAAAAGTCAAATATTGACATAACAGTACCGCAAACACCCTAATGAGTCATTTGTTAAATTCAGAAATCCAGTCGCACAGGAACATGAGCTTATGTGGGCTCTTCTTTACGTACATTTGTTTTTTTAAACTAATTTGTAATTTGAGGCACATATTTTCAATGGGGGATAGGATTTTTGTGTTTGCTGCAACACCAGTGTTGGCCACCATGCCAGGTAAAAAGCAAGCCTCAAGCCCAGTCCAGTCATGGGGGTTTGAGCCTGCAATGTACTTCCACTTTTAAAATGTCTCTTGATCTATTGTTGGAGAGAAGGAAAGCCCATATAAGATGATTCTGAACAGACACTGTTTGCTATCAAACTGATTTGGAGATTAAAATGGAAGTTACAGTATGCTGTTGCTCACTAGGTCTGATTCTAGCATATTTCTATTTTACCATGGACAAAAAAAAGAAAAGGATTACCCAGCTTTATCTTTGAAAAAAAGAAAACAAATATATATACTGTGTGTGTATATATAGCATTTATTGTTTAGCCTCACTGCAAATGGGAACTTTCACAGTGTACACACAGTGTAGTTGGACATCTTATTATTTTGCCTCAGATGTGTTCGTCAGGGATAGGAGTGCATTTCATCCCACGCATACTCAGTAGCTAGTCACTGGTAAGCAGCCTACTGTTGGTGTTTGCTTGCTGCTGTCTGTAGCTTTGCTTAACTTCTACAACCTCCTGAATGCTCCCACATAATGGCAGGAATGAGCTTTCCCTTCCATGCATGCATATCAAAGCGGGTCCCATCCCTTAATTGTGTTGGAGAGCCATTTGAAGAAAAAGGAATTGATTTAACTTTTTTTTTATTTTTATATATTTTGGAGCCTGTAATGAGTTAACCTACAGTGCGACGATGGTTCCACTGGAACAAGTGCATAATTATACATTAAAGTGTTCTACTTAATGTGCACGTTTTCAAGCTGTCAAGGTCATTCGCTGGAGTGCCATTAGCGAGGAGAGAGGCCCCTCTTTACCTGGGAACATGGCAGCCGCTTACTGCCTGGAGAGGACAATCACACACTGGTTCCCACTGACAGGCACATACAGGAATGAAAAAAATAAAAACGTTATTTTATGTAAGATAACCTATTATGAGAATGTATTCTATGTTTAAGGCTACTGCCTGCGTCCAATGAGAGCGAGTTGAGGGAGTCTGCAGGAGACATCTGGAGTGGTAGGGAGGGGAGGGGAGAGTATTTGGGGAGGTGGGGGCTGACACTCTGAACCCCTCATGGCCTTTCGGCGGGGTAACCATGGCAACGCCGAGCCCCCTCGTTAATGAGGCACAAGTAAGCTGTTAACAGAATACTGATTTTGGATTTTGACACGAGTCCTCATTCTTATCTGTCAGGAGGAGTTAATGATATATGTGGCCTTGGTTCCGGCTATAATGGCCTGGCTGTATTCACAGGGAGGGGATGACTCTGTGTGTGACACACTGGCCGGAAGTGCTTCTGGGCACAGGGTACAAAGCCCCTACAACCCCTCTATGCAGTGTAATATTACTCCCAGGCTAGTCTGGTTTGGCACACTGCTCTATGAGGAGTGGTGCGTTTATGCTCTATGTTTATGTTTAACTGTCTGAGCAGCGTTGGCCAATCCCACGTTCCCATGTGTGAATAATCATTTATTACAGTGTGTGTGTGTGTGTGTGTGTGTGTGTGGGGGGGGGGGTTAGATGAGAGACTGGCACAGTATTGACTGGTGCCTGAGATGCAAAGCGCCGCTCCCTAATTGGTGGCCCTCCACCAGTGGCAGAGGTCAGCAGAGCAGTGCTTGGGCAAACACCCAGTGTGCTACGCTGCATCCCATCACCCTGGACAATTCTCCAAGCGCACTATCCGCCCCATCCTCCCCACGCTGGGTCTCAAATGATTATCGCATTAACGCCACAGTGAGAAGACTAACATGCTACCCCAGAGTCCTCGTTAAGTCGCCAGAAAGCAGAGCTGGGAGCTCTAATTCTTTTTGCGGGCCAACTAATGAGTGGATGCTACAGTAGGTATCCGATGACAGGGGTAATGAGACCAGACTTTACACCGTCTTTACACAGGTATGTCATTAGTAATACACAAGGCAAGGGTTCAGTCTTAGGAGCCGGGAGTTCCGGAGGCATTTTCGAGCGATTTGACGCTAAGCTGCCGCCTTCAAGCGTGTACAGTGCTGCAGTATCCTTTCCGCTCCAGAATGGTTGCGGTACATACTGCATGAAACATCGGTCAACACTCGCACCTGTGTTTAGACACAGTCAGTAGCCCTCGGGTCAACTGAAACCAAATGTACTGTAATGCCTCACGTTCATCAAATCACATTAGGGCATGTGTGATCTGTGGAGCAACAAGTAAGACACGTGCGCCACAGCCAGCAGACATGTTCCCCCGCGCCCTCGTGTGCGTGCGAGAAGTGATAATGCTTCAATGCTGTGGCGTTCTAATGAATATGCACATAGCTCAGATATACTGTAGACAGCATTGACGGTAAATGGGCACATTTGTATTCATTCTACTTGAAGGGAAGCGTTTACACACCAAACGGGGTCACTCTTTATTTTTGGCGTTTCCTGTTTTCTTTTTTTTTTTCCCTCCTGAAGAAGTCCTTGGATGTTGAAACACAATACATAGGTACCACGTTTGAACTGCGGAGTAGAGTTGTCTGAATGATAATTGCTTTTGACAGGTTGATACGTGGCCATATTGGAGAGGCCAACGATCCTCTACGAGTGCTGAGTGAGATTAGCCGCGAATGTAGGATTTAGCGCCCAAGGCACACGGATTAGCACCGGGATGAAGTTTAAAACAGAATCACCGGCGACCACATGGTTTAAAAAGAAATAAGAGGAGCTTATCAGCTCAAGCCATTATCAGAAGATGAGAAACTAATCAGCTTTTTTATTCTTATTTTTTGAGAGAAAAAAACCCTAATTATTCTTAATGTGTATTTGATTAAAAACAGTTGAACATGGGTATTACAAAATCACTGTGTATTCAAGAGAATATTTTGCATCTTATTATACAGTATATCCCATAATTGGTACAGTTGAGAGGAAGGAAAGTTTCTTCTTATTCACAATGTTGTCCTGGAGAGAAACTTTAATGGTATGTTTGTGTGCACTACTGTAGATACAATTAAACCATTTCCATCTGCTGCTTTGTGTGTGCTGTCAATAAAAACCATGAGGCAGTGATTCAGAGGCAATAGCAAATGAGATTGACTCTCTAATGTCTGTGGTTAGAGGTATGTCTGGAGTTCTCTGAGGTCCACTATCTCACACACAGTTCAACACAAATGTATGGATAATGGGTTTAGCCTGCTAGATACTCCTCCATTACGGGTTCGTCCGTGATGGAGGGTGCATTTTATGGTATTAGAGAGGGCTTGGCAAACAATGAATCATAACCCAGGCATTTGTAAACAAGATTCGCTGCATTTTAAACCCCAAAAAGAGCACATGTTCAATATCTTCTATCATAAATCATTAAAATAATGTTTACATTCACAATCTTACCAGAAATAGACCTTTTCATATGCATTTTTTGCTTTGATTGAATTTGAAAATATTGGTGAGACTTTATATTTATATAAATATTCTGAACATACTGTAGTACTTTTGGTATCCTAACGATCTGTCACACACCTTACCCAGCATTTTACCGGGCAAACATAAGGTACAGTAATTCCCTGCTGGGCTGTGGGAAATGAGACTAGCAGATCAGCTGTTCAAGCAGGAGGGAGGAACAACTCATTCAGTAATCCTCATATTTTAAAGAGGCCGTTCCCTGCCACCTCAAGTAGATGGGGGCCACTGTTATGAGCGCACAGCATCGCGTGTGTCATGAATGGCGTTTAAAGCGAAGCCGTGATAAATTGGCTGAGAAAACAGAGTTGCCATAGCTTCAGGGTCCTCCCAAGTTGAGACTGTGCTCTACTACATGTTCACGGGTCAGGGAACAGCGTATATTCCTTATACGCTCCTGCAGCCGCGACGAGCGTGGCAGACTTTTTAAATGTCAACACAAATTGCGGTAGAAACAAAGCCATAGGGGCCGGCTGTGCTGTCTTCAAAATGCTAGTGTAAATAACTGGCTCTCCACGCGGTGGCTGCCGAGTGAGTGTAGCAAAGCGCTCCGCCAATAGCGGTGTCATTATGCGGAGCGCTCCGTCGATATGATTCCACCCGCGTGGCTCCTGTTGAGTGTGTCAGGGTGGCCCCCTCCCGTGGTCACCGGGGCCTAACTGATGGGGCTCTGGACGCAGACCCATGCGGAGAGACGTCTAGGGCTGAGGTGGAGGGGTGGTGGGAGGGGATGTGGGGGGGGGGGGGGGGGGGGGGGGGCCCCCGGGGGGTTTTTGGCCCCCGGTGGTGGGGGGGGGGGGGGGGGGGTGGGGGGGGGGGGGGGGTGGAGGAGACTCACTAGGGGATTAGTGGCCCACTGGTAGGAGAGCCCCCCCCCCGCCATCATTCTTCCCTTGAGAGCCCCCCACCCCCCCATCGAGACCCTGACAGCAATCAATTTGCGAGCCTGGCAGCGCTAACCGACTGGTAAAACCCAATCAAACGGGCTGGAGGGTTGAGGGGGAGAAAAAAGCGAAAAGACTGGACGCCTCAGACCCAGCCTGCTTCCACTCGTGTGAGCAATTCACCTCTGGCTGACCCGTTCAGACACCTCAAATAAGCAGCGGGCGTCACGCTACGGCAGGAGGGACACAGCAGGGACCTTATGGCTGTAAAGGCTACTGAGCGCTTTTTGAAATTCAAAAGAAACCTTTTCCCCGCTGAGGTCAAATGAGAATAAAGTCTGCCGTTAAAAAGCAATGCGGAGAGGGATTCTGTGTTTGTTGTCACCCAAGACATACACTACTGGGAAAATATGTCACGCGGGAGTCAGACTTTTGCTTGAACATCAGCTCCTGTGTACTATAGCCTGTCTCAATGCATTCAGACATAAGGAAATGTCTTCTTTTCTGTCATTATGCTCAGCAAACCTCTGCCATGTAATATTTATGACGACTGCTGTTTGATGTTGGGGAAAATCAGCTCAGATGAAATGGTGATCGCGTTTCGACGGGCTCGCTAATGCAAGACGACTGGCTTGTTCACAGAAATGTTATGCAATGGGACAGTAACAGCTATTTGTTGCAGTGAAAAATGGTCTTTGAGATACATTGACCCTGTTTCCATTGTGTCAAGAAAGTGACATTGTATCAAATGTTTTTTTTTACAAAAAGTGCCCGTCTGTGTCAATTGTTTCAGAGGGATCTTTCTGCACGCATTGGAAGGTTTAACAAGCAAGTTTTCACATATTAACAGGGAACCAATACATGTATGCTAAAAGCACATCCAATACTGCTTTAACGGCTTACTGTAGCACAGACTCCAGATGCCAAGCTGACACTAGATGGTCAGTCAGTCAGTGAACATGTAATCAACTGAATGCTAGCTGGATGTGCTAACAAACTCCCCTAGAAAGGTTTCTGGTGCGCCTGTAATTAGCTGGCACCGGGCTCGCCTCGGCCTCATTTGGGACAGGGTTCAGTGGCGATGCCTTCCTCTGTTCTCCTTCCCTTGTGTGATGCCGCACAGAGAATTAAGTCTGACAAATGATAATTAATATTTAGCTTTCGCTGTGGAAGAATGGAGGGAATGCGAGAGAGAGAGAGAGTGAGTGAGTGTGCCAATGCCGGGCACTAATGGAGGGCACTGCCAGACTGGCCGTCTTGCCAGGATTTTATTTTAGCACAGGGAAATAGTTTTGCAATTAGCCCAACCTGGAGTTTAGCGATAGCAAATATTTTAGCGTTTGTTTTGTTTGTTTTGTTTGTTTTTGTTTTCCTTCCCTCTTTTTATCACGTCCTTTTGTGTTTGTTTATTGTTTTCAGGAAGTGGGGGGTGTGGTCAGGAACAGCGGGAAACGAGTACAGTGAGATGCGGTATGAGAGCGGAGAGCCTTGCTGGCAAGGCCCCACACGGAACACCATGGTTAGTAGTGGGAATCAAACACACACACACACTGGTACACTGTATGATAGACAGACTCAATCATGCTCATACAAGCAAAATGGACAGACTGGTGGACTCTCAAGTCACCAGATGGACAGACGGACAAAAATTACTCACAGGAAAAGAGATTAAAAGCATTCCCCCACACCACATAATAATTTCCACATTAGAAAATGTAAACGTGGTTCTCCGTTCCGCACTAAGTGTGAGGCTGAACAGATCAATTATGTGCAAATACACTTACACTCTCCTAGAATTATCTAATGGAAAATAATCTGGACACTTTCTATTACTGTGACGTAGGCTCACTAAGCAATGTTTCGGCTCCTTTTTATGATACACATAAAATATAGATCTATTATCTTAACTACGTTTTATACAATGTACACTAAAATAATGGGAATGCTGTGGTTGCTGACAAGGTTTGCGTTGGCACTGTTGAATCTATGCCAGCAGGCCGATGAACTGCAGTTATCAGGGGAAAACATATTGGATCTTTAAAGTTTACAGTACACTCCACAATATATTTAGTGCCTCCAGAACCAAAATGTCTTCCGCATCTGGAAAGTGTGTGTGAGTCCTCTCACCATTTCAAACCACTACTATGTTTGTTGTCAACAGTATCGGTCCAAACAGTCAGAAGAGGATTATGAAGTATCCATTCCACAAGAGCCTGTATCACCTATACACAGTAGAGGGGAAACATGTCTTCAGGACAACTGAACAAATCATAACTCTTGGCAATACAAATGCACCTCGGTTTCATCGAAGATAGCACATTCTCACAATAAAACATTAAGAGGAAATTGCTCTGTATTCAAAGCGGAAACACTCACACAAGAAAATAAACAGACTTCTGGAGGCGACTGGCCAATACTGGCTGGGTTCTTCTAGCCATCTCTGCCATGTCAGGATACATTGCCTTTAAGGTTACCACTGCTCCATTTGCCTTCTATGTTTTGCACTTCCTTTTGCCCTCTGCAACACAATGCACCCCTTATTTCACTGAAAGATACGAGACCCACTTGTGTGTGTGTGTGTGTGTGTGTGTGTGTGTGTGTGTGTGGGCGAGAATTTGCTCAATTAAAAATGTAGCACGTTAAATCATCTCATTTTCCAGCCGGGCCCCTTTTTTCTCAAAAGCGAGTGCCAATAAATGCAGTCTGCAAATGTATGCACTCATGCCATCCAGGGGTCCCCTTTGAAAAGACTAAATTGAATTTCTTTGCTACGACTCTTCTTTTCCTCCCTCCAACCGTGCACAGACGGCACAAATGAAGTCTCGGCAGAAGTCGTCCCTCATTATATTTGAAATGCTGAACCTCGGCTTCGTACAGCGCTCGCTATCTCTCTTTTTCCCCCCTCCTCCTCCTTCTACAGTGAAACAGGCTCCTCTGTTTAGACCTCTGAGGGGAAACTGGTGATGTATTGTTTCACCGGTGGATATCGAGGTAATTCAAAGCCCAGGAACACACGGTGCATGTCAAGGCTCTCAACCACGAGAAGAGCTGAGCTGGACCTTTTTCAAATATTTATTATAGCCAGTGTGTGTGAGAGGACCTATTGCATGGCAAAGCCATGGGTTGTGACCATATTGTTGTTGTCCCTCCACCACCCCATCTGATCTAACTGGGATCTCTTATTGAAAGACTAATGGTAAACTACCGGAGTCTTGCTTGTCTCTGTCACAAATCTAAGCACCAAACGCACACACACTGAGAAAGAACCGCCATGTTGTCTAACACACTAAACTCACATGCGTTTATTAGCATCTCCCTTTGCTGTCATATGACATTACTATAAGAGATACACCAAAGAATTCCGGTTTGCCAGCCACACACGCACTCTTACTATCGCTGGTTTCAACCTCAAGGAGAATCGTGGACACTAACCTAAGAAGCATAGCCTACCTTGAATCAGCAAATCAGGTTCTTCATCATTTTAACCTGGCAGAGTGTTTCGCTAACTTGCAAGCTCATATGCACATATATGTATGTACACATATGTACACATCTCCCTTTTTTCTCCAGGTGCCTTTGTTTGCTAGGATTGTCTGGGAGCAGTAGGATGTGAGGGGTTGCTATGGAAACCCCCTGGAAGTAAAATAAGTAGTTTTTTTCCCCGCTGCTCTCTCACAGAGGGCATCAAGAAGTCACCTATTAAAGTCACAAAAGGTGGTGATCATATCCTGGCATTGCCGCAGTGCTGACGTCCGACGGCTCCACCGGCTCCCAATGTGCTCCATTATTAGACCGGGGTCGTTCCAAGACACGTCACTCTGCGTGTATAGCTTCTCATCCAGGCAGTAGTTGAGTAGCTCATCGTGGGGCTTACAAGCTGGTTTCATCACTGAGAAGCATTTGATGTGTTCGTGTACAATGTGGAGGAGGAGACATTATTTTCAGTGCTATGGACTAAAAGGTTTGTGAAACACTAGCGTAAGAGAGACCATGAGAATAGTTTATACGATTGTTATCCATATGTTGTTCTTTGTTTTGCATCCCTATATTTATATTTATCTGTTCTATATCAAATATATCACAATAAACTAACAGTCCACAAATCAAAGTCCTCGATCAAAGTCCTCCTTGATGTTTTTTTCCGGTACAATCCTGGCACCTGTGCTAACGCTAGCGCTAACGGCGTCTCACTCTCCCCCCTGTTCCGTCTCCTTATTTTCTAGGTCACGCTGACGTGCGGGACGGAGACAGCCTTACGGTCGGTGAAGGAGCCCAGCAAATGCCAGTACGCCATGGACCTCCAGACTCCTGTGGCCTGTCAGCCAGCGCTCAGGCAGCAAGCCGTGCACAGCGAACTGTGACCCTCCCGCGCTCCCGCACTTTCTCCGCGTTAGCCGTGGTGCTAGCTAGCCTGCAGAGGACCCTTAGGGGGTTTCCTCGTGCGTCTTGGTTGTCAGAGCGCATTCACTTCCAAGCAGTGATGGCTAATGTCAGGTCCCATGTCGCCGTTCCATTGTCCTTAATTTTAATTTAAGTCTAATTTTAAATGGATGTCGTTACAGTGCTTCTTTTTCTTTGTTATAATACAAGAGGTCAGTGGTTATAGTATTTCTTTAGAAATGTAACACACTACATGGATTCCATGCTTATAGGCTCACAATAAAAGCCTGGCACATACTTCATTTCACACATTTTATATCTCCAGAACAAACCCCATCTTAATAAAAAGTAAGCATTTTTTCAATATACATTGTAGCCTGTACTTTACTTTATGCGTAGACATGGCCTACGCATCCCTCCATTTAACACCAACAGCATTGTGTTTAATCTGCCTCCATTTGCAATTGCAGTCAAACAGCTTTTGTGTTTCGCAAAGTCTCCCTGAGATATTCCAACACGCGAAAGTATAAACTCCGAGGTTAAGCAACCTTGTTACCAAGCACGCTATTTTCACAGTGCACTAGTCTACAGTATAATAAGTGTTGTTAATTATTTTTATGCTGACTATATAATTTAATTCATGATTTCACGGTGCATGCATTACATATGTACTTGATATACATGTATATAGCTAATGGTCGATTGTGTAGCCACAACAGGGGAGTCCCATTGCCAATTATGCAGCAGCTAAATCAGCTGTCAGGTGTCCAACAGGCTGGTTGATTCATCCCTACCCCAGTGGGGCCAACTGGGCGGCTGTTTGCCTGCTAGCGATGCAATGGCCCCAGGCCCTGTAGCCCAGGGACCGATGCTTTTTATTTACCTGGCTTCAACTCCACCATCCACTTTCCAGCCAGTCTACCCATATGATAGCAGGTCTCTGCATTGGCCTTCTCTTCCGGTTTCCACGGTAATTTATTTTAGGGTGAAGGGCGAGTCAGACGCCTTTGCAACATTTGCAAATAGAGTCTACAGAATTTAAAGGTTAGGCTTTGCTTGTTGAATTTGGATCATGATTAGAGTGCTGCCAGATTGTGAGGGGATAATTTCTGTCATATGAAGCTATCATTGAATTGCAATAGTGTCAAGAAGACACATCTGGCAATTAACTCTTTGGGGTCTAAGGAGGTTTTCCCCTCCGCTCTCACTTTTGACCGCAAATCGATAGGATAAAGGGGCGCAAAGTTATTTATCATAATGTTTGATAAGCACTTACTTGTCGCGGGCGACGAGGCCGACCTCAGAGAGTTAACATACAATAAGCCTTTTATCTGTTTGATTTTAAAAAGGCAACCACACCTGGATCAATAATCCCAGTATGCAAAAAACAATGTATGGTGGCTTGTGTTCCATTTAGCCTCTCCATCACAAAAGGACACATCTTATCCTTGTTCAACCAGGGAATGGAATTTGTGCAACAGCTGCAAAATTTGATTAGTTTAAAAAACGAACGATAACTCACGTCACATGGCAGGAATCAAGAGCAACACTAACTCTGATATCGCAGATGGCATCTCTGCATGAATGGCATCTGGGGAAAACCTTATAGTACCTAATTTCCATATGCTGTCTCTTTCATCATGTGGCATGTGAGAGTTTGTTTTCTCTAGCGAGAGAGGGGTGAAACTCTACCCTCAGAAAGGTAAGGATTCAACAGTGTGCATGGCGTCAACAGCTACTCACCGCGTTGAATGATCACTTTCGCGTTTAATCACAGGCCTGTCTCACCCCACACAGTGTGGGCTGGCATCAGGCTGGTGGATTACTTGGTAAAGAGCCAAGCGTTGGGGATTTATCCAGCAACAACAAAAGGTAACGCTTTAGATTCCTGTAGAACTGCTGGCCGCTGATGAGTTGGTGGGGATCTAAAAGGCGAATGGGGGAATTGTGGGAAAGATTCTGCACAGAGCACATGCTTAACGCGCACGCACAAACGCGCAAGCTCCCACACCTGCGATCAGCACATTTGCACATGAAGGTGGAAGGCTGGTTAAGTCTATCCACAGTTTAAGGTGGGCGTATTTGTGTGATGACTTCAAATTGATAAAAGGCACCAGAGGCTCCGTATTGCATTAAAGCCCTGTCTCAGCATTGTTTAAACGAGTTCAGACTGCTTGTTCTCCGGCAGTGAGAGACGTCAGAGTCTCGCTCGTCTGCTTGACTGACTGCTGACTGACTTGAGTGAGCAACGCCCACTTCCAATCCAGCACAACTGCCTCTTTTCAGGATTGGTTTTAAGCTTCCTCCTTTGACGCAAGGCCACTTGTAAGCCCAGGGCAGCCTGGGAAGAAAGGCGCCACTGCGACAGTGACATCCATCTCCGCGGTGCTCCTACCGTACTCCTGTGTATTCACTCACAATACGGCTGACAACAAAGTCAGCCTGCAGCTCCCCGCCGCTCTGTTACCCCGGCACCCGAGGTTGGCGCCAATGACGTCAATCATACCCAGCCGTGGAACTTTCACGAATGGTAAACGGTCGACTGTAGCCAACAGGTAGAACACTAATCTATACAGAGCATTGATGATGTTTACCTGAGAATGCTTTTATAGGTATATATCTCTGGAATTGCTCTTGGTGGTGGAAAGCAGTATCACAAAAACATCTGTGACTAGCACAGCTCTCTACCTCAAGTCCTACAATCACAGATGGTTTTCAGACAAACAGTGGTGGACATTTGACTCAACCGAGCAGCTGTACGGCTCCGCCACATCCCTCGTTGCATTAGCAAGAGGGAGGGCAATCCACACAGAGACAGAGAATGAGATCTGCAGATGAACAAAGAGCAATATTGACAAGGGGAAGGGGGGGGGGTGGAGGTGGGGCTGAAATATACACGAGCAAATAGAGCAAAACAAAAAAAACACGGTGGAGGGAGGAGGAGAGAGACAGCGAGAGGACGATGATCGGAGGAAAGCAAAGATGGGAATCCATGAGTCGGGGGGGGCTAAGGTTTCAACCGGCGCCTCCTGTCTGGAGGAGGGTGCGTGTGTTTGTGTTCTCACGTCGGCGAACGAGACTCAACACTTCCCCTGTGGAGTGGCTGAGTGTTAGCGTGTCGCGGCTGGAGGCCGGGCTGTGATAGCATGTGCTTATGGGGGTGACCCACGCTTGGCGTTTGCTAGCAAGACAACCGGTGCACGCTGTGGGACTATTACCAACACGTGCAACTGTTTCTGTGCACTTCAGCCATATTTCTCACCACGATATCATTGGGCTTCTATTTATAATCACCCATCCATTAAGTTGTCCTGTGTCCTGTTGGTTGTACACAGGGATTGTGTATCTTGCGCATGTGTGTGATTAGTTTAATGCCCAACTAAGGTGTATCAGTCACGAGGACAGTTGGTCATTCTATTGAGCTACTTGTGGAGGAGGTCTGTTTGAGCACAGCAGCCGTCCACACTGTGTTATGCTGGCGGTGTTCCTCTGTGCATGTATGCATTGTATCATTTCACACTTGAGAGTCACTTTTATTTGGACGAGGTTGAATGTAACCCCCACAGTGGGCGGGACCACTCTAGGCTTGGCAATCCCGACGGTTTCCTTGGCCCGCGTTGGCCAGTTCTCCCGGTTTAAATTGTTGCTCTTCCCTTTTCCGTAGTCCCCCATTAGGTTGATCGATGAGGGGAGAGGCAGAGGGGATGGTTAATCCTTCAGGAAGAGAGAGAGGGAGAGGCCACAGCCATTCTATCTACATAAATAAACAAAGTTGGGATTCAGCAGGGTGCCATGCGAGCGGAGAGCGATTACAGCGAGAAGCAGGGAGAGAAAGTGGCATGGATGGAAAGAAAGGCAGGGCCAGCGAGCAGCACAAATCCACACTGGAGAGCAGAGGGGATTGTGGAGTGCTATATTGAGCTCCATTTCTCCACAGGAGCCGGCTTAATGAGCTCAGAGTTTGTAAGTAATTATTGGTTATCAACCTGATAATAGTCATTGCTCCGTTTTGCATCGCAGTCGCCACATACTTATACAATTATGGCGAATTATAACCGAAGGTTGGTCTTTGCGTCGCCCCTTTGCATTTCAAACACGGCGGGGGCAATATTCACCGCGTTCCATAATACAGACGCGCATAGATGAAAGGAGGAGGTGCTTGATTGCACCTCCAAAATGCAGATTGGACGCGCGGGCGATAAGGAAGCCTCCTCCTCCGCGGCCCACAGCAATCTCTCCCCGGTGTAAACAAGTCGCAGGATTTCATTAGGAGCAGAAGCAGCCGTGCTGTTGTGACTCAGGCGGACCGCATGTTCTTTATCAACGCTCGGTGTTTGCCGTCGTGGTCGGTGAGCGCGGCCCCTCGCTGTACAGCCCAAATAAAAGCCTGCACACGCGTCCTGTGAAACGTGTGTTTGCACCCCGCAGGGTGGGGGTTGGGGGGGGAACAGAGGGAGTGGGCTGAGAGAAGAGTGACGAGGAATGTGAGAGTCATCTCGCACAGCCGGGCCCGTGTCATAGGAGGCACTGGGCTTTCATTATCAGGTGAGACAGACTGCCGGGAGGTGGGGGGGGGCAGGACCCACAGCCACACGGTCACACGGACAGACGGACAGACACACAGAAGGCTCACTGCACTGTTACAGAGATACAGCAGCAGAGATGCAGAAACACCATTCCCTCTCTCTCACCTCACACACACCTTAAAGGGCTGTGTGACTGTGGTACCGCAGCACCGGGGCCACACATTTCCGTCCCAGCTCATTGGATTATGTAAAAAAATGAAGCACGACGTGTGCGTGAGAAGGTGTGTGACTGTAGGGGGCGAGCTAGAGAAGAACTAGTAGGAGGGACCAAAACATTTATTTTGTTAGGCTGGTTTGCACAAGAAGAATTCCAGGCATAAATCAAGTGTACCATAAAAAACAAACATAATAACCAATTCCTAAAATATTTGATAGCCCTTTGAGATTTGTTTCAAATATAAAGTGCGTTACAAATAAAATGTATTATTATTATTATTAATATTATTATTATTATATCAACCTCTTATACAGTATATACAGTTTCCGGTTCTCACGTTAAAATCCAGAGCAATATTTCACCTCCACAGTACAGCCAAAACGTATCACTGAAGGCACATAACTGTTTGCTGAGCACACACTCAAACCCATGCATCCACGAAGGTAATCTAATCTGCAAACAGCTGAGCAAAGGGTTTGCATATAGTTGCAGTGCGGCTTTAAGAAGTATTTACATCCCCGCTTTCAGGCTATATAAACAACACAATATAACAAAGAACACGTCTCTTAATCACAAAGAGGTTTGTGGCGTTTCTCAAGGTGTAGCTGCACAGCAGGTGTACAGCACTTAAACGATCCGGGACGTCAATAGTTACAGGTTCTGGCTTTCTGTTGAGTCGCCACTATTCTGATCAATCAATCAGTCAACAATTAGCCCAGCGCTATAAAATCCAGCTGCTGGAACTTTTCCATGCTGCAATTACCCAGCAACCATTGCAGCGTATAGATCCACAGGCCGGCGGAAACTGCCGCGTTCTGCGCACGGGTTATTGATCTCCCCCTCGCGTTGCGAGTCTCCCTTCCCTACCTTTGATCAGAGGTGTGAACATGGGTGGCAGGTGGCACTTTTCTACAGTGGAAGACCAGCGGGCCAGATGCAGGAGAAGGTTCTGGTGTTTCCCTGGTGGTGTGACGGCTCCGGATCAAAAGCACCCGTTGCAGAATCAAACTCTGGCCCTTCAATATTTCATCACAGCTACATCACAGTATAGCCTGTCCTGTCCAACCCTGCCCACCTAAATATGTCCTGTACCTAATGTTCTGCTATATCCCCTAATATGTCCTGGGCAACACTTTAATTACATAGGCATTTACATAAGTCTATAAATATTCTTCGTTATCATTATACTTTATTATAGTTCTACAACAAATCTGCTCGGTGAATGTCATTAATGTACAAAAGCCAGAAGTATAATATTCTGAGCGTGTAGTGCTTGTTGACTAAAAATACAGTTGTTCGAAAATAAATGAATTTTAACCAAAATAAAAGTGCTATAATGTAACTTAATTCAAACTTTTTTCAGTCCTAAATGCCAAATCATTTGATTCTATAGAAATTACTATTTTGATCGGTGTTATAGCCTAATTATGGTTTGGGTAATTATTAAGGAAATTCATTGTAAGATTTTCCTGTATAAGGAACTACTCTGTACTCTGTATAGGAGCTATAATCTATCTAATATTTCTCTGTCCTGTCCAGTCGGTTCACTTTCTTCCCTTTTAGAGTGGCTGTTTCTGGTTTCTTTGCCAGTGAATGCCAGACTCTAAAATCCAGCTAAACACTCATGTAGCACATAACAAATGTAAACAGCATCCAGGAATAATTGAAGACAAATGTTCAGTTCAGCTGGGGTGTGTATGTGTGGGGTGCTGTCAGTTCACAATGTGAATAATAATAATACAGCACCATATTGCCATATTCATGAATACAACCCCAATATGTCAAGATTTTGGATTCCGCCTCCCAATCCCAAAACGGAGAGGCGGTAGCATTCACGCTGTGCAGAAACTAGGCTACACTGTGCTTAACATGGCGCCACACCGAGTTGTACACGGAAAGGTTAAACCAATGCATTCAGGCCAGCTATCATCCCCCTGCACACCCACACCGTCTCAACCCCTTCCCCCGTATTAACCGACAGGATGAAAATGAAACTCCGCATTATTTTTCGAAGGGAATTACGCCTGTGCATCTCAGTAATTATAAAGCAATTGGGAGCTGACTGATAGGGCCTCTGGTCGAGTTCTATTCCCTCTCTTCTCAAAGGCCTTATCTCCCACTAGCACCAGCTCAGACGCTCCTACATGCATTTTAATACGGTAATTATCGAGTGAATTCTAAACACTAGCACACAAAAAAAAAGAAGAAATAAATAAATAAATGAAAAGGCTGGTGGAATGCATTTAAATGGGATTCAACTATCACTTCCCTGCATTACCCCAACCCCTGCTACCACGTTTTTTATTCATTGCTTTTTTTATTTTTTATATGTTCAAGTATTTATAGCCCGTATCTCTTTTGTGTTTGTTGGCAGGCGTGCCGTTTACTGTATTCTGCTCACTCATTTGGCAGATTTGTTTTCCAAAAGCGATAAACCCGGTAGCCTGAATGTAGCCTGAACGATAGCATTGTTGGGAAAGGAGAGCATTGGTCAAGCTGAGCAGTGGTGGATACTCCATTGTCCTATTTGTGAAGGTTCTTTCAGTTCTGGGTTTAGGAAGGAAAGTGTGGGAAAGGGGAGGTAAGGACCTTCCGGTGGACTCACCTATCTCCAGGCAAGTATTTTCTTACTCTTGTTTGATGGAGCTCGACAGACAAGAGAGTTTATCCTGCCGAGGCAAAGTCAACGGGAAGCAGCAACTACAGTACCATGGGTGAAAGCCTCTCTGCTCACACAGTTTACCAAATATGCTGCAGTGGCAAAGGAAACCATACTGTCTCCTCTCCGTTTTATGAGGTCGAAGGATTCCGGGATTATTTCCAATTCTGACGTTCAGGTTACCATGCCGACTGTAGAAATCATTGGAGCGCACACATTTTCCATTTGTATATCTGCAGACTGATGTCATATAGGATATGGAATAGTTGAGAAATTTAAAGGTACACTCATGGATCGTGCTACACTGTAGTTGTTTGAAACTGGAACTCTGCGTAAAAGAAGGAAGTCACGCATGTTGGAATAAGATCACCTGTGCCAACTCCGTCTTCAGTAGACAAATGTTTTATTAGCTGCGGAAGGTAAAGCTAGAATCCATAGGTCAGGATGTGTAGCCCCGGTGTCCCTTGTGAAGATCTGCTGGGTGAAATCGATGGGGTGCAGGGAGGGTGCCACGAAGATGGCTGGAAGTCATCTTATAGTGTCACTGCGGTCGTCGTCCATGCATCTTCCAGCGCTGACAGGTCATTGATTCCTCACCTCTGTCACAGACCCCCCCATCTCTTCTTCCCCTCCTGTGCTTAGGCCTGCAGGCTGGGGGAGGATGCTGTATTCATTACCTCGCCTGGCTGCTCTCTCATCAAGCAGCCGGCGGATTGGCCCCGTTCCAGCTCTCCCTCCCGGGGAGCGTCAAGATGGCAGCGTTCGTAAACAACTTCAGATTTACGGTGGCGCAGTCACGACGGTGGGCGTGCCCGGTGGCAGTCGCCATGGAGTACGGGTGGGGGGGGGGGAGTGGAGGAAGGGGGAGGCGGGGCGGGGTGTAGAGGAAGGGGGAAGCCTTCTTTACCGCGCGTGTCATCGCTGCGCATTGTAATGTGGAAATGGCTTTTCATTATAGACAAACTGCCACGGCAGAGTCATATCTTACCCCCCCAGCCCCCACTCCTTCTGGTGACGCTAGTGATTTGCAATCGCAGCTCAGAACAAAGTGCAATCTTTTTTAATGTGCACTGCAGCAGGGAAAGAGTCTATTACGCTGCTTCCTACCTGTCGTTATTACGGGACGTGATTAACGCTGGTGTGACTTTGTCAATATTAGCATGGCTGACAGGCAGCCATGCAGCTGTTGTCTTCCCCTCCTGCAGACAGACCAAATACTACCCTGGGATGTCAGTTTGGAGAATTAGAGATGCGAGACAGGAATATTCTCTGTGGCCCGTTTGTAGACCCCGCCCACACACACACACAATGTTATCTTTGATTAGGCACAGTGAATTGCAGATTTGAATAAAGTGTCTCATCAGCAATAGCAAAGAATTTATGCTCAGACACAAATTACTTAATTTGTCCCCCCCCCTTCCCAGAGGCCATTACATCTTAACTAAGGGTAATAGCTCGTGATCGGTCACTAAAGATTTGATGGCGGATGATAAAAGCAAGTCTGTTTTTAATGTGCGTCCGGTAGGAGACACGCAATAGAAACAACAGTACCTCGGCAGTAAACACTTACAGCACAAACCCACTCACTACAGGTAGCTGCAGTTGGCAGCACACTTTTTGGGGGATCCAAACGCCAGCCGTTTCCTCTACCTTGCTATATAAACGGGGTGCTCACACCCAAATGGATGGAGAGCTTCTCCTTAAGATACATCCGGCGATATAAACACCCAGAAGGTTTTTCTTATGGACTGCTGTAGCCTATCATTCGCCTGCTGGTAGTGGCCGGCTGAAAATAGCCTTGGCTGTGACACACCCAGCGGAGAGGGAAATCAAACATCATTATTCCCCGGCTAAATATTGTGAAGAGATTCTAGACTCACTGCAGAGGAAATGAGAGGCAGGGCGCTATTCCTGGTGTGCTCTGGTCAGCCTTAAATCAGGCCCTATTAGAGATGAAAGCACAATGGAGAGACACTAGAAACGCAGCCACTAGCTATTTCTAGTGGACGCTCGCTCACATATAAAAGCACATGTATTCTCTCTCTCACTCACGTACACACACACACACACACACATGTACATACACCTGAACCACCTACATCACAGCAGCACACACACACAGTGTACTGTACATCTTATCCCTACAAAAAGAGACACAGACACAAACAGCATCTTACATATTCTAAAGCGTGCGCACACACACACACACACACACACACACACACACACACACACACATCTTTAGCATCTCCTCCTCCAGCACACTTGGGTGAGCGGCTCCCTGTCAAAGGCACACATCAACAGACACAGCGGGGGAAGTAGCTGCAGTCCATAAAGGGTGTCCAGTGCTGTCTGCCTGATAGAAGCAATAGCCCCCCCCCCCCCCCACCACCACCACCTTCCCCCTAAACGGGCGCCCTGGCAACAAAAAGCTATCTACCCAGGGTCGTAAAAGGGAGCGCAAAACAAACGCTATAGGGATCCTTTTTTAGAGAATCTAATCGGGAGTTTGGCCTGAGCAGCGTGACGCATTCACGCACACACACACACTGTGTAAGACATGGCTCTGCTGCTAACACCCAATATTCTGTTAGCCGAACTGTGTGTGTGTGTGTGTGTGTGGTGACTGTCCCGCTATCAGACAGTAACGAAGGCGCAGGGAAGAAGGCCTCACACTGCCAAAAGTCAGGGGAGGGGAGGATGTGTATGCTGATGTGGAAGGGGGGGGGGGGCTCGTGGTGTAAACTTGACACCGGCATAAAGCCCAATGTCACAGTCACCCCGAACCTCTCTTTGTCACTGACGTCGGGGGGCCGTGTGCGCTGCCTCATGCTGGAAAACGAGCATGGTTAGCTGCTCTGCCTCCCTGTTGTTGCAGTGGCAGAAGCTGACACCTCTGCTGAACATCCCCCTCCTCTGGCTGCTGTGACTCCTTGGGAGATGTCACAGCCTCACGCTATTCCCACACGCTCTACAGGACTGCCTTATAACACAATAAAAGAGAACACGTATAGCGGGGCGTGTGTTCCACAGCGATCTGCAAAGCTGTGTCCGCACAACATGGGCAGTGCACACTATGCAAACCGCTGATTTGTAATGTGTAGCGCTGTGGTAGGCCATGAACAGCAGCTGGGGTTATGTAAATAATCTCAACAGCCAGCTAGTGCAATGGAGGAAGGGGGAACTGTCGATGTTAATCACAGGACAAACAGCCTGTGGAACCCCCTTACATACAGCCCAACCCCGCCTTTCCCCAAACTCATCTTTGATTTCCAAAGGCATGGATTTCCCTCCGCACTCTCTGACTGTTGGCAGCAGCGGCAGAAAAGACGACATAGTCAAGGCGTGTGGGAGAAAGAGAGGGAGCGAGAGAGAGAGAGAGAGAGGAAGCTACAGTATGTTTCCTTGCTAGCAGTGCTTGTTCTGGAGGCTCGCCACAACCTCTATTCCTTCGCTTGGTTCGGAGAGGAGGAGAGACTTCGCCATCACAGTGCTAAATGAGAAATGACATGCCGTCCCCTTCCACACACACACGCACACACACACACACGCGCTCGTCGTCCCGATATAGATTAGTTAGGGCTGTTATTCTAATCTGCGGAGCCTTTTTCTTCACTGCCTCATAACAGAATGGCGGTGCCAGGCCCTCGTAGGGAAAGGAATGCGCGCCACCCGTTAGCGGGCGTTGTTGAAAGACGGATGGCGCCCCGAGCGACGGAGAAGGCCGCCGCCGTCTCGCAGAGAGAGCCGAGCTTCGCCCCACGCCACGCGTTCACATCCAGTCAGATAACGCGGTGGGCAGGGCGGCCGGGAAAGAGGCAGGAAGACGGTCCTGGGCTACGCTGAATGGAGACACAAATGGAACGACCACATGGACATGGAGTGTGCAGCAATGGCATTATAGCTAAAGGGATCTTCAACATGTCATGCTGGTGTGGTGTACATGGGTACAAAAGCCCTGACAAGTCCATCAAGATTGGATTACATGGCAGAATTATGCCATGCCTTAGTTAGTCAGTAATTTCCTCATTTTTGTTTGCCATTTATCCCGTTAAAACGATGTGAGTGAAATGGCTAAACCTTTGTCACCACTTGTTATTAAAGAATATAGCAGGTGCTCGATGGAGAAAGTGACCTAGAGAGAGGGCCCTCGTAAATTCACCTGTGAAGTATCACTGACACTTTGCCATTAAAAGGACCATGTAAAGGGCCACTATAGAGCCACTCCACGACAATCAACTTAAACCCCATTTAATTTAAAACGTTCAAGAGCATTTCACTGTTGGATGAAAGACATTGTTCTGTGGAGGACGCAAATAAAATAAAAAAGTGTGAATAAGCCTCAGATGAAGTGATGCCTTCTATAAGGTAGCTGTATGGGAAGGACAACCTATATTGCTGCAATTTGACAATTTTCCCATCTCTAAATGTGTTAGAAATGCACTCAGGTTGATCATATTTTTAGCTTGCTTATCCATTCTTACTGGTGTCAAACTTAATAAAATGTAATGTAATGTAAAGCTCTGTTTAGCAGAGTTTATGTACACTAGAGTGAGAATAGGCTTTTTTGTACACTGCTGTACATTTGTATTAGTACTAAAACTTGTAATAGAACTTAAGAGTAGTGTACAAAAAGGCCACCAACCGGGGAAGGCTAACAAAGTGCTCTTTTTCTGTTTGCTTCATTGAATTCATTGATATATAGAATCAGAAGTGTGTGTCATTAGCCTTGGTTTGTTTGTGTTTAAGCAAGTACCATAGACATGTCTTCGTAATTGTTTGAGATAATGCAAAAGAGAACAAACTTGAATGCTCAATGCAGCTTTGGGACCAACTACCCATTAGCTTGCTCCAATTGACCTGAAAGGGTCGCAATAATGGCTGATTACATTTGCTAGTTTAAAAGGCTGTAACTCCAGCGCTGCAGGCCTGTGATTAATTAACAAATGGAAGTGACCTTGTGCTAAATATTTCCCAATTAGACCATGAAAGTCTGCTAAAGTGGACTGTCTTAACATTTTAAAAGAAACAAATAATCCCGTGCCTTTTTTGTTTTTACACTATTTTGGACCTCTGCAATAAAGAATACGATTTGCAACTGCGTGGGATCTATACAATATAGGCAACAGCAGTTAAATATGTATATTTGACTTTGCGTCATATTTAAATGATCTCTGCCTTTAACATTTGGTCAGATGCTGACTAATAATTCTGATGTATGTCATACAGTAGCGAATGAGCCATGTCTGAAACATGTCACTCCATGGTCTACAGGTGTCGGTGCATAGTATGGTTTTGTGCGTGGTTTACGTGGCTAATCAGACCACCATTGTCAAACACTCTTTTTCCGCGAATGAATAGACGCTATCAAACCATTTTGACAGGAGAGAAAGGGAGATGAGAGCCGCAGCCCAGCATGATGATCAGCTGCTGTGCTGCTGACAAGTATTGACAGGCAGATCGGTGCCTGTAAATCTAGGGGCCGCCATAAATCACACCAGCAGACAAGATCGCATGCAAATATGTTTACTTTACATGAACCTGCTGACATCAGCGGCGCTGGACCAAGATTACATGCATGTTTTATTCATTGTCTCCACAGCTATTGATGGTGTGCTATAGCAGTGGCAGGGCTGGTAAAGGAGGAGTTGCATCGACAGATGAGGGAACGGGTCCAACCATTTTCTCAATCACTATATCATAAATATGACTTAAGGTAGCAGAAGACATTAAGAGAGCACCATCTACCAGCCAAACACATTATTCATATAGAAACAGTTAAATCAATTTACTAACAGCGTGTTGGAATATTTTAAATCTACTTCAAAGCTAGCCAGGATTTCTTTCTTAATTTCTATCTTCAATTTGTCTTTTTTGCTTTTTGTGTTATCATCCCAGAACCACAGCTAATGCCATTAACATTATAGTCACCGTAATGCCACCAAAATGTGGGTTCAATCTAAAGGTAGAATTGTACGGACCGCATAAATCACTGTCTCCCACACACTGGCACAATGAGAAGGTATATGAATGCGCTTCTTTTCATGGTCTAGATTAGTTCTGACCTGTGACTTTCGTTTCTCCCACCATAAAGGCAGTGAATACACTATTTAAAAACTAATTTTAGTCCCTCTGATTTGTGATACACTAAAGGCTATTCCATGAGCTCATATTCAAAAAAGAAAGGTCTGTAAGACAGCCAGATGTTTGAGGTGGATAGGCTGATTACGCCTCTTAACGCTGAAGACAGACGGTCCTATGCAGCAATTACCGTTGCAGTTGCTGATGCCACATATAAACATACCGGTACAGTATAAACCAATCATAAAGAAGGTATCAGGTGTCCTGTCCAATCAAGGTGAGATGAGAGATACCAGGCGTGTTCCCACACAGCCAAACCTGCAACAAGTCTAATGAATTTAAGTTCAACACTTTATACTCCCAATACCCATTGCCTAATCGAACTGAAGAAAACAAAGCAGTAACATGCAGGCACATCTATTGCCACCCTAGGGTAAGAAGGTAGGAACATGTTTGTGATATCTGATCATGGAATAGTAAGCTGTGCCCACAGACCTTCTCAATAGCTACTTGAAAAGAACAATTGTAGCCTACATATATTTAATTTTAAGGAGGAAACTATGGTAGAAATAGGTTTATAGTATACTTATCTGAAAATTATCACATAGGATGCAATTAAATAATTGCTTTAAATACAGGGAGAATAGAGCTCTTCCAATGTAAATGTAAGGTTAACATTTAAATATATATTTAAATATATAAATAATGTGTTTAAAAGTTATTGCTAGTGTATATTTAGCAGGAAACATTGTTAAATAATCTGTTGAGTTTTTAAACTGCAGCATTGCTCTTTTTGCACATTACACAATAACTTATTCAGATTGCAAATATGTGTGCACGTCAGCCTCCATATAGACACGTGCTGTACAACTGAAAATGTGTTTTGCTTGTTATGATTCAGAGACATGCCATCAACTTAAAAATGAATCATATAAGATTGCTTTTAAATGCTGTTGCCTCTCGCCTAATCCTATTTTAACTGCCACCGTGTAATCAGAACATATAGATGGCAGACACTCAATCGCATTATGTGTCTGACACAAACACTAGATTCTGGGAGAACCGTCACATACAAGTTTGATAAGGACCAATGGAGTCACTCAACTGAAAGCTTGTGGACAATCTCAAAACGGTATACAGTAGCAGCATAATACTGTATGACACCAACATAATTATGATAAGTCATGCTATCTTAAACCAGTAACCATAATTACAAATGGTATTCATAGTATTCATTAAGCACTGGACTGTTCGAGGACTCGCTTTAAAGGTTCACTCCTCGATGGTTTATACTAGATCCCCAGATTTAGATCAACGTACATCATTTAAAATACTTTTTTAAAAGACAGGATTCATAAAAGCATGCGGCTGTATGGCAAGGGGGCAGAGAAGTGTGCGAGCCTATGAACTATAGCAAAGAGAGAAGTTCCAGCCCTCAGGTTCTGGAAAGGAATGTGCTATTGTGGCGGCGCCTCACACATAGCAATACATTGTGAATCAAAACGTAGTACTTTGTTGATATGAGCGGTGTTCGCCACTTTGTATAATTTTCCTATTTACGGAGCCAGGGCATGTGTAAGTATCAGATACTTTTTTCCAACACGCACAGATTGGTAAAATAGTGAAATGTGAGGAGATATTTGTTTAATTTGACAAAAAAGTTATTATCTTACATTTAACTTGCATTATCTGACTTTACCGTTAAGAACCAAACTGTGGCTCATGTCTGTGTCTTTCCCTGCACCTCAAAATGACAGTCGGCCAGCGCAAGGTGGCTGCGCAGTAGGGAAGCACACTTCAAAGCGAGCCATTTCATCTTCACAGAGGCCGTCTGCCTCAAGTGGAGCATGAGATAAGTAAAATCAATACTCTATATCAAGCTCTTTCCTTGAAGCCTTGTGACGCTATGTGACAGCACGTCCTCAAGGCAACGCCCAAACTCTGCTCCAGTTATCCGTCTGGAAGCAGCAGGCAAACCGCAATTAGTATTTTTTAAAGATGGCATTCAAGTTGATAGAGATCAGAATAACATTCACTTCATACACTGTAGCCAATACACTACACCTGCTCATTAATAAATCGGCCAATCATGTGGCAGCAACCAGAAAGCACGCAGAAGAGGTTCAGACCAATCAGAAAGAGGAAGAAATGTGATCCAAGTGACTTGTGGAATGATTGTTGGTGCCAGACCAGAGTATCTGAGAATCTGCTGACCTCATGAGATTCTCACGCACGCACGCACGCACGCACACACACACACACACACACACACACACACACACACACACACACACACACACACAC
>JAODUE010015594.1:0-23887 GCA_027564755.1 Amblyopsis hoosieri
TAAATATATAAATATAAACTGTATATAGGGAGGGAAGGGTAGGACACAATCACACAACAGAAGCAACACTTTTAACAATTACAAAGGCACATAGAACAGGACTAATAGAAAACAACATTTACAATGGACAATCGTTGACAAAGACAGGACAAACACAAGGGATTAAATACAGCGGTAAAGAAGAAAGACAGACCATTAGACAGGGACAATGAGGGGAGTTGTCTCTGCCCCTCAATGAGGGGAAACTAAGACAGTGAACTATAGGAACATGGGCCAGTGAGAGTGACAGTGAATTGAAGGAAAGCACGGACTTAAACAATATCAACATGACAGGTTAGACTGTTAGCATTGTCGTCGTTGTTATCATTGTGCACATTTAACTCAATTCTATATTCCTTTATACATAATACCCTTCTTGCTTTCTTAAAAGCTAGACACCAGTCTGAACATGATCTCATGAGCTATTTCAAGATAATCAATGTGTCGACTTTGTATGGTACCAACAACCATCAAATGTCAAAATATGTCAATGGAACCAATTCAAAGTTATGGCGCTTTATCAGATCAAGTCAAGTCTAGTTTGTGTCTATCTTGTTAATTATCTGTTGGATTTAATTGATACATATAGGCATAGTTTCTCAGCTCACACATTGTGATAGCTTCCCTGACATTTGCCTGCATTACAATATAATATATTGTTTTATGTTCCATTTAACATAGTTAATCATGCACAATATGCATAATCACACCGCTGATTTTTCATTTACATATTAAAGTCAACACAGGATGTAAAATGTAGGGATATTACAGTTCCCAAATTATGAGTATGTACAGTATGTGCTACATTAGTTTATTGACATTAGTTATAATGCTAACTGTGTGCCCTGTCATAGTGTGGTTTAATGGTTATGTGACTTGACAGTTTATTATAGTGTGGTACATTAGAGTGGCAGTTGAAATATCCTACAACATGTCATTGTTATTCGCACAGTGCACGAATGTCAAAGCAGTGAGCATAACCGCATGAATAACACCATTTTTTGAGTTTCAATTCACAGCACACGCAACTATCGTGTGAAAAGCATGGGCCGATATCGCTACGACGACAGGAAGTAATTAAAGGAAATTAACATCCTGTGAGAGCGCTGTGTAGGTGCGCTAATGACGCCACGGCCGATGCTAATTTCTATGCTAGCGGTGTCTTGTGCATCAGCATTGAATTAACAGGGCATCTCAGAGATACGGTATTCACTTGGCTGTATAATAATAATAATTGTACATTGTTATTAATATACCAGCTCCATGTGTTCACATGCGACTTTATCAAGGTGTCTGTACTGTGGTTCACCAACTGCGGGTGGCAAACACTGAATCACAGCCTCAATCACACGTACCGTTAATGAAATGATTGTGTAGCCTTTGGGCATCGGCTCTGGATGGATAATGATGGAGAGGCCCTGCCCATAATGATGGGTGCTTAGGGGTCTGGCCGGCACTGAGAGCACAGTGGGGGAGGGGGCAAGGCAGCAGATGAGGTGAGATGCTGATGGATTCAATAGAATACTCCAGCTATATTCAGAGAACACTTCTTCAAGCTCACTCCAGACCTTCACAAAAGAAATGTCATATACCACATGCAGCAGCATGTTTTTAAATAGATGTACTAGTTATTACCCATAGTACATCACAACATGGAGGTAGCCTGTGCTTAGGTTGCCAAGGAAACCTCAGATTCAAACACACATTATTGATGTTGATAAAAACAAAAGGGTAATTGATTTTTTTTTTTATGAATCACCGATTCTACCTGTGCCTTCATCATATCCTTATCACAGTTCCATAATTGAATATGGAATATTTTGTTGTTCCGATTGTTACATAATCAGGATAGATTTGAATATTGAATAAATACATGTATGTATTTAGGTCAGTGAGATAGAATGTCTTTACCAATAAAAGTGGTGATTGCAGTGCCCTGTCAATGTCTCGTGCTAATACGCTAGCAGGGAATAAAACACTGCTGGTAAACACTGCTGATGACAATGTGCACAGTGCTCTGGGAGCATGGCTGTGTCTGTGTACAGGTGTCTGCTGACATCTCCCCTAAGCAACTGCCAACCAGCATCAAGTCTGCATAGCTAATGACGGCTACGACAAAACATTCTAGCAGCACAGAAATGATGCTTGCCTTCTTGAGCGGAGAAAATATAAATGACCAACAGGCGTGGATTATTGCTGATGTCATTCACACAAGGCCGTCATTATGCTTATTAGATGCACTGTCTCCATTTTAATGTACCCCCCAAAATGACACTGTCCCATTATTATATAGTTATATGGTCCCATTACTGAAACCATTATGTGTCCTGAATGGTAACACGCAAATAATCATTGCCTACAGCTCTGCCATATCACTGGCGTTTTGGTGTATCATTTATATTCTGATTCCTTTTGAGATTAATTTCTTCTTGGGAAACTGGAGGGTTTGTGAAAATGAATAAATGAATAAGCAGAAATGCCTGTCAGAATGACAAGGCTACAACACCTTTTTGGGGAGTCTGATGCTTTATTAGTGAGCAAAACCCAGATTCAGATAATAACATGCTACTTGTAAACTGGAAGCTCAATTATCAAGACCGCCAAGATAGCATAGTTCTCTTTCAGCTAAGAGGTCCGGGGTTCAATTCTATGGGTTTACCAAGCCACGGCAATTAACTTGAACTGCTCAGTTTTGAAGTTGTAGTGAAGTTGCTGTAATATTCAGGTGCTTTGTAAAAAATCTGAATGTCTGAATGAATGGATGTCAATGAGAAATTTTATTCCAATAAGGTCTCAAATCTATTTTACTTCGCTTACAGCAATTCTGACATGTCATGAGATATGACATGTCCGAGTAAGCCAATCGTCGGGAGGTTAACAGCAAATTCGACCTAAAGTACAGTACCAGAAGCACTTATAAAGCCAACTCGTGGTTTCAGATCTTTGGGTGATGTTACACACACGGACAAATGGTATTTTGTGGTATAACTATCCTTGACCCTTCACTCTAAGGTAAATTGAAGCTGCAGTACTGGATATCTGGCTAAAGCACACCTGGATATCCTCACTGATACTGTAACTCACCTATGAGGCAAGGGGTCAGAACACTGTGTGGTGGTGCTGCTTGGGCATGGGGGTGGCTCCCTTCTGGTCCTCAGAGACTGGCTTCTCTGCACCTGCCGCAGCACACTGCTTTTTAAGTCCAGCAGAGCCGTCATGTTTGCACTACCTGTACACAAGACAAAGGCAAATTACAAAAACCTTCCAAGTCTGGATAATCTGTTTTAGTTTTCTCACTATATTTGTATTTGTATTGTATTAAGAAAACAACACATTAACACCTTGGTTTTTGTATTGATATTTTTGTTAAATTGTCTTTATTAAAATTTATTGAATAAAACTGACATGTTTCAGGGATGACTGTATATTCGAAGGTCTTATACTGTTGTTCATTTCTTGCAAAAAAAATTTAAGTTTAACTTATTTTTGAGTGTCAGGTCAGAAAACCGCTGTGCAATGCTAATGGTAACTCTTTCATATGAACATTCCCTGTTGGGTCATGAATATGAAAACAATTGCCTAGCAGTGAGGTTGTTTCAAGATATTCCTTTGGCCTAATCGGCTGCAATCACCCTCCCTCAGCCCTCTTAATGCAATTATACATTTCCACAAGGTGTGTTCTATTTCTGTCTGCAGGCAGCATGGTCTGCAATTTATCTTCCACATTTCATGTGGTCAGTTATATAGTAATTCACAAATTCTGAAAGTGCTTGATGAAAAATAAACAACTACACAAAAACATGATGGCTTCTGTTAGTGTATTGCAGAACATATTCAGAAAAGTATGATGAGTGATTGAAAAATGGAAGGGGGATATGTTACAAGGGATCTGTTACAAATAGCTTTTTATTAAACATAACATGTGGGATGTTTCTAAATATTGCAGTATTTAAATATACAGTTCTTGATAAAGAGTGACATTAATGAAATGTAGAAATAACTTTTTTCTTGTATCACAATCATTTATTTTGTGACAGGGTTTCCAAATCAGGAAAAAATTGTGTTCTAAACCATGTCATTGGGAGATACTTCTAAGGTTACAGGATTTCAAAACTAAACCCCAAGCCATTATTCACATATTATGCTTCACAGAGGCTACATTACACACATTTAACTCTAAAAACAAAGGTAATTATATTCACTGTCTTCTGCTGTTGGTCAGTGTACACAGTATTGGAGCTGGTAAATGTTAATTATCCTCAAAGACTTCAACAGCAGTGACACCAAACGATTACAGGTATATCTAACTGCAAAATAATAGTGAAACAGAACCGCTGACAGAATGCAAGAAAAACATGCTGGAAAGCATTTATGGTTATTAAAAGATTTGTGTGTTTGTATTATTGCTGCATTTACAGGTATTACTCAATCAAAGCAACCTTTCCCATTGGCTTCAATATATGTCTGCTAAGCAGTTACTAGAGGCCGTACAACTTTGACTAACAAATTGTTCTGAACTTATATGATAAATCTGCAGTATGGGGTTTATCCATGCTCCTTTGACCACTGTAGATGAATAATGAACAATGTAGAGCTTAAAATAGAATGAACAATAGAACAGAATACAAGTTCCACTTTTTTTTTGATGTCTCAAACACTGCCAACCACAGACAACAGTGAAACAAACAAAACATATTGATAGCAAAAATTATAATGTCATCTACAGCATATTAAATTGAGTAGTAAACAATAAACCATTAAGAATGAGACAGTCAATGATTTAAATAATAGGTTGGGCCGTATCATTCCCTCCCTGCTATTAACTGATATAACTGTTTGTAGATTCACAGAACTGTTCATAACGTATGAGTACGGGTGAGCCTCCATCTAACCATATGCCTGCCTGATGCCAATGCAGGCTACACAGTATAGACAGTGTGAGGGGATGAACACCACTTAATCATAAAATTGTAAAGAAAGCTATGCAAGCACACAAAAGGGAAAGTGATTGATGGAGAAATTGTTTGAAGAGGCAGTCAGTCAGACAGATGGACAGTCAGACAGATGGACAGTCAGACAGATGGACAGGCAGCAAAAACAAACACGCTTTTCAACACTTGACAGCAAACGTCTGTCTTTTGTTGCATCTCTACAAAACGGAAAATAAACAGCACTAGAGCTGGAAGCATGTTCTTGTTTATAATGTTTCAATCAGAAAAATATAAACCAGTCGCCGTCAGAGCAGGCAACAATGGAAAGGAAAGATAATTAACTCATTGGGTGAAGGACATGTTCAGCTTTCACATCATCTTAAAAGATCCAATCCCTGGGCTTGGAAGCACAGACTGTTGACAGCTAATGTCTTTCAGGTGCGCTCATTTCAATTACACTAGTGAATCTCCCCCAACTGGATTTCACTCGGTCTCAGTCATCACGCCATAGTGACAACACCACTGTGACATGCCACGTATAGAGGGTGCTGGCTGCCAAGGGAACAGTGTCTGAGCCAAGTTAATGTCCTTTTTTACCCCCTTTGCTTCGAGCATGAGGTGCCAGGGAAAGACTTGCTCACCAATGTCTGTCTTCTGTGAGTGCCAGGAGCCTGACAGCCTAAAGGCGCATTGCTGTTGGGGATGGAGTGTCTCTATGGTAACAGCAAAGGAAAGGCAATAGTAAATCCAGGTAAATAGAATTCTACAGAGGGTGCGTGGAGAATACATTGCGTGTTATAATACCATTCTTATATGGACACCATAACAGCGTCTAACAATGTTGATTCATTTATGTTGATTCATATACAGTATGTTGATTCATGTCACTAATTTACAATATATGGTTTGCTTTTACTATAAATCGAGATCCAACTACTCCAGTGGCTTCTGTGTTGAATACCCATGCTCAATATTGCCCCGATCAATGTCATTTCATTAACGTTCCGATAAGCCAACAATAAGCCAAGGAGGCTTAGTGCGAAAGCAGCCAATCAATAGGGACTCTGACAGAAAAGCTAATGACTGGTGTAAATGATGGACCTTTAAAAGTCATTTGTCTTTTTTATTAAGGACCACTCCAAATATCTTGTCTGTTTTAGTGTGAAATCTTCATGTTGAGGTTGGTGAATGCATCCTCTTGTCGATGTTGTTTTGTGTTTGAAAGACACATGCACCGTTTTTCGTAGAATATCATTTACCAACAGCCATCTACAGAACCATATACATTCAAAAAGCAGAATGTGAATATACTGTATCTCACTGTATTATTGTATAGTTCTGAAAGGAATCCATGCTGTGTTCTAGACCTACTACATGCATTGGCCTTAATAGCCTCATGCAGACGCATCACAATTGAAATGGCATGGCTGTCAGCGTTTCTGTGTGACTGTTGTTAAGGAGCATATCTGATTCAATGGGTCAAGCTTGAGGATGCTTGTCAAACCTTTAAGGAGCTTCCCAGCGACATGATGATGGAGGTGGACACACCACCATGAATGCACCTGTAGATAACACACATAATCCACCATGCTCTGATGGAGCCGGGGCCCTCACCGCTATGTTCTTTCGAACGCTGACAAGGCCAATGCTGACAAGTGAACTGACATTCACTCAGAGAACATTCCAAGAATTGATTACAATCAGTGTGCTAAAGGGCTTCTACACAATTTCATAGCCAGAGATGGACAAACTTTCCCATACACAACAAATTGTACATGGCATTAAACACCACAACACCACATACATAAATTACACTAACAGGTTTGCATATTTTACCCACATTCTACCCAATTGGTAGATATACTGTTTAAGCGATGCAAGTGATTACAGTCCAGAATTTGAAATGACTGTAAAGTATAGCAAACGAATACATGGTGTTATTATGACTAAACATATCCTATATTCTATACTATTACCCTATACTTTAACTAATGTATAGTAGAATATCACAGTAAAAGAATCTTAGAGAAGACTGTTAGAAAACATAGAGATCACAGTAAGATGGATCCAACATTTAATACATGCTCAGTCCATGACTTGAATTATGCAACTGAGAATGAAGCATTAAACTACATTATTATACAACATGGCCATGAATTGTCAATAATTCTTGTTATTCTTATTTTCTACTATATTTAACCATCTACAATACAATACAACAGAATGATACAACTGTTAAACAAGGTTTGATCTCATTTTGAATAGCTGATCTAGCATCGTCATTGCAGGTTCAGAATCATTTTGTTAGAATGTCACAACATAAACCTTATAAGACCTTTACAGTACAATACAGTAAGTATTTGACCACACTTACAAAATAAATACATTTAATGCCTAATTACATATTTCCTCTGGTCTGCACCAATAGTTGTATTTCTGATTATGTGAGGAAAGTAAAAAACATGTATATAAATATTTTCACAATATTGTAAATCAATGTGAAACATAATGTATTCTATACACTAATAATATCTGAATTCAAAACAAGTTCACTAAACCCCAAGGTTGACATGCTGTTTCTGGTTGGATGTTCATTCTGTCTTACTGACATGTGTAACCCATTAACCGTTACAAATGTATGCTAAAAGATGGTAAGTAAATAAACACACAAAACATTATATTTAATAACAAAATTATTAAATATAAATAAATAATAAACAAACATTAAATAGTTCACAGCTTTACTGTGACGCATGCATGCAGTATTATTTTCTCTGTCACAGCAGACATTTTGCTTAACTTTGTAAAACTCAACATCTGTAGCAAAAAATAAATAAACTTTTGGTCATACTAACAGTGAAAATGATTTCTATAGGCTAAGTAGCACATACTGTGATAGTTCCGACTACATTGTTGTTTGCATCCACTCATTCTTCAAGGATGGAGCAGTTAATTAAACGTCATTGGCGTTAGACAGCATAAAACTGATTTAATATCCTACTAGAGAGCTAACTTTTACCACGCAATAAATTAAAATTACACTCAACGAAAAACATGACATTCTAGCCATATTTCACCACGTAAAAAAATGTCATATTTGTTTAAGTATGGCGGGTGAGATATTAATAGTAATCAAAGCAGGGATGCTTTCCCAATTAGAAAATGTGCTCACCTGTGGCTGTTGACAGTGTGGAACTAGAATCGTGATGCTGCGTGTCTTGGAGTTCCTTTGAATGAAAGCGTCGCGATTACCAGAGCAGGATGCTGTTGTCTCCCCAACGATTCGTGTGCACTTCAGCTAGAACGTTTAGATTTTTTTTCGTTTGTTAGACGACAGATAAGAGATATCATTTTTCTCAGAGATCCTTTCCTGGGCTCACGCTTCAGCAGTGCTGTGATGCCAAATATGGTCATAGGAAGTGCAGCAGTACTTTGACTGCCTAGAGCTGTTGCTGAGGGATGTCAGAAAGAAATCTGCTTTGTGACGAAGAAAGCATAGGTTCACCTGTCATAGTTAGCTTTACTTATGTCTTGTTAATTAGGTTGTGTGTGCTATCTTATGAAGACATCGCATCAAAGCAACAGCTCTCAAAACTGCTGCAAATGTATTGGTGTGCAAATGAAAGAGGAGACAGCCAGGTCTGTATATGCCTGGATTCAAGCCCCACATGTGTGTTTATTAGACCTACCCTCTTCCTCCATATGCACAAATAAAAGGTGGCTTCACAGGATTGACTTGGAAGGATTTCTGGCCATGCAATATTGTCAGCAGTCAGCCTATGTCGAGGATGACTGGATTCTTTTCAGAATAGAATATACTACTTCTATTAATATTTCAGTTAGGAGCCAATAAGCCAACAAAATAACCTAGATAGATTAGGACTTCTCAATTTATAAAAAAAATGTGCAAATGTACTAATTAAAATGTATAACCTTTAACCTACAATGTCAACTTTCCTTTGGCAGCCATTTGAAGGCAGAGTGCTGTAGTTATCAGAAACAGTGTTTCCAACACATTTTTTTGCTGCTGCTTTTTACATTTTTACAGTTCACTGATAATAATGTGGTTGTAGTACAATTATGCTTTGATAGTACCTATGTTGTCACAATGGGCGTAAATCAGGTTGAAGTGGCACAATTAACCCCTTATTACGATAAGGAATTTCCCCCTCCTGTTTGCACATGAAGGCATATGAACAGAATGCCTAGTGCATACATGCTATAAATAGGCACAGGAACATTAATTACATGCTTGCTGGGGTGAGGTGCTTCTGTTAGCATAGTTATGAATCCACACAGCCATTATAGCAAAAGCCCAAAGGCAGGCCCCATTTCATGTTAGGCTATAGTACTGACACTTCAAAAGATAGAACTCTGTACTATCATCAACAGTGACAAATGTTCTTTTAATATTTATGGGTAATACAATTGTGTGACTTTACTACTAATCTGCATAAAGGTGATATTGCAATGTATATGCATAAAGTCACAATGTGAAGTCACTTAATTGATCTGGTGTTCCCCTAATCTCAAACTCTAAATAGGGCAATATTTGTGAACTGTGAATGACAAGCGCATGGAATTGTGGAGAAGATGTGATGTGACTTCGGGTTTGACATTGGGTAGGAAACCAACTGTTTTTGCCACTACTATATAACTATTTAATGATGGCTATGTAGCCATATGTATTTTACATACAGTATATTTTATAAAAATGAACAGAAGGCTTTTCTGTGTTCAGTGATAAGACACTGTATGAAGATCTTGCTTAGTTTCCATGGACACATCATTAGATAACTTCCCCAGCTGGTTTGAGCGGCTGAAGTGTCTGCGGCACAACAACTTTAAAATAACAAGCCCCATCTTAGATAACTCGGAGTCGGACACTATATCAAAAGTATGGGTGGAAATGCTTAGCCTTTAAAATGGTCCGCCAGATAAAAGGTGTAGCTCACCTATAGTTAACATTACAATGAAATGAAAAGTTGTACTTACCTACTAAACAAAAATGTACAAATAGCATAGCCTACTGTAAACACATTCATAAATAATGATATAGGCTATAAGTACCTTTTTACCTATTACCAATGTAGAAGCCTCCAGCCTACGTCTAAACAGACACACAATACATCTTACAGAAGTCTACAATGAATGTAGCCTACTAAACCTATAGTCACTTTGGATAAAGTCCTAAATATTGTAGCCTGTCACAATGGTGAAGGAAAACCACATGGGGTAAAGCCAAACACAGGATAACAACATCAAGATAAGCCTGGTCACAGTCGCAAGCACAGTATCCGCTAGTGCAAATAACAACTCCGGTATGGAGAAATTGAACACTGAGTATGATAGGGCAGCAAAACAGTAGCCTGTTGTGTAAATCAGCTCAAGCCAAATCTCATGTAGGCTGAAAGTCCCAGCTCCCCTCTGGTCTCTGCTGCCGACTGCTGGCAAGTATTGGTATCACAGTAATAAAGGCTATTAGTGCAATCGAAATTGATTGAACATTGTTATTTCCTACTTACAATAATATTTTAGTTTATTTATTATTTCCGTCATGCTGCTCCGTGCAGACAATGCGTGTACAGTAGGCTACTTAACTTAAAATTTCCGTTGGGCCAATATTTAGGTAATATTTTGGAAAACTGAATTGTAAGAAAATGCATCCAAATGTGTTGCAAAAAACGATGGTGTTGCAAAATGCAATGTACATTTTCAGGCAGGATTTAATTGTCTTTCCTTTTTGTAATGTTATTACTTTTTATATAACATCAATACTCAGACTTGTGCCAGCAGGGTCTTCTTTATTTTGGCCTTCTGGTCCATTCCCCCACTGTCGTAAAGCCTTCCCCACTACTCCATATCTACGACAGTTCTTATCCGTACATCTTTACCCCTTATTGTGTATACATTTGTTTATGTAGTTTCTTGTAAGCATATCCGTGCTTTGGCAATACAAAAAATATGTGAATGTTTTGGTTACGTTTGCCCGGTTGGCTTTTATTTTTGAAACACCGGAAGTTATAACCTAAGCAAATTTTTTCTTGATTTTTCAAAAGAATGAGATAACTATAACATTATCGAAATGTCGGAGTAAGCTGCCGTGTTAACTACTTCAAGCTATGCGTGCCATGGCGGATATTATTTCTCCTGCTGATGAGTATTTCCCGATATATCCCGGTCGAATAGGGACTCCGTCCCTCTCTGACTCGGGTTGTTATTGTAGCGTTAGCAACATGAGCTAGCACGTCGCTACTGTTAGCTAGTTATCCGTCAGTAGTGCTTCGGTCTAAACCGAGCTATGGTAACACATCTTTTCTGGGATGCATAACGTCTAGAGATCAATTTAAATCAAGAACAAAATAACAGGCTGTAAGCAGTAAATATCACAAACGGTGTTGTGGTAGATTCTAGGCATAAGTACACTTCGTTCAAGTTAATATAAACGCTAAAAACTATGGTTGCTCAGGTTAACTTTTCTGCTGCACACCTGGATCGGTCAGCAGTAGTACAAGCATTAACGTTAGCCAGTTGACGTTAGTGCTGTGAAACATGTTGTGAAATGGAGAATCAGAAGCAAAGCCACAATGGCTCTTGGTGTAATAAACAGACAGTTCTTTGACATTCTTTGAGTGTTTACTCAGTCCGAAGGGGAAATCATGTCCAGTAAGGCTGCTACCAAGGACAAGAAGTCTAGTTTCGGCAAGAAGCTCTTCAGGCGAGGCTCTGTTCGCTCTGTGGGTAATTTCATGAGCAGAGTCCTGAGGACTTTGTCAACGTTGTCCCATTTTGGATCTGAAGTGCAAATAGAAGATGACAAAGATGATGGGGGGTTTACTACTTATAAAGCTGGAGGTAAAGAGTTCCCTGCGGATGACTGTGACATTGGCGGCTTTCTAACTGGAGAGAAGATTCCTGGAGTATCAGGACTAAAAAATCACGGAAACACCTGCTTTATGAACGCAGTCCTGCAGTGCCTGAGCAACACTGAACTGTTTGCTGAGTATCTGGTTCTAGAGCAATACAAGGGAGAGGACGCCAGTGAGGAGAAACCAAAGACAAATGGTGTACATTTACAGAAGAAAGTTCCACCAGCCAGAGGAGAAGTGACTGAACAATTATCTGGGCTTGTGCGGGCACTATGGACCTTTGAATATACCCCACAACATAGCAGGGACTTCAAAGTAAGTACCCTACAGTATAATAGTGTGTCATATCTGGGCTTCAGTTGGCATGATAGACTTATGTCACAATAGTCTAATGTGGGAAACAAAGTTGTGATAGCAGAAAGCTATAAATAATACTTAAGGTTTAACGCCTTAACATAAGGTATAATGTCTTAACATAAAGCATAGGCTAACTGTAATTCTTGGATTGTTCTAATGTTTTATGAGGCTGTTAGCTGTTAAACTGTCTTCTGCAAATTAGTCCTCTTCCTTCCTATTTTATGGGCTAAATACAATGAATGTGAAAATAGGAAATTACATTACTGGTAGGTCCCAGCCCTAATTATTTTAGATCAGCACTGTGATATGAAAAGCAGTAATGTGAAAATGCTCTGTTTGTTACTTTTGTCTTTACAGATTGCTGTCTCAAAAAATGCCTTGCAGTACAGAGGCAATGCTCAGCACGATGCCCAGGAGTTTCTGTTGTGGTTGCTGGACAGAGTACACGAAGACCTCAACACAGTCAATCCCAGTAGCAGACCCCCCATAAAGGTAAACCCTGAGAATCTTAAAGATTGTGTAAAGCAGAAGACATACGTTTGTGTTTTGAGTTTGTCACACCACAGAAAAAGCTAATATTAACCACCCAGCCAAATTTGAATTAATAAAAAAGGCTGCTTATAATATAGGGCTGTGTGTGCTCTCGTGGGCAGAAATCAGATTTTAACAAACCACTTTTTAGCAGATGCTGTGATTTGCTGTCCTTGTCAAGTTAAACTAGCCTACAGCTTGTTGGATATGCGGTTTATATTTTCTTTTGGAAAGAGGATTGAACTACATAAAGTTGGATTATTTAACTGATGATTTGAACACGAGAATGCACATTGACTCTGAACCACATTGTGTGCTTATTTATGCAATGAAGGCTGTTAAAGGACAATAGGTGATTTAGCTATGGAATTGTAGGCTGTTGAAAGACAGTAAATTTAGTAGGCTAATAACATTGGAGCAGGATAGATACTGAGCTGATTTGAACGCTCTCTACGCTTTTATATCCTTGTAGTGTTACGGGGAGGGTTAAGCATTTTGGCGAACCATCTATGTATCTAGTCCCTCGTTACTGGCCCTCCCAAAAAAAATGTCAACAGAGAAATTATAAAATACAGTTTAATGGTCTAACTCTACAATACAATACAGCATAGTTAAGTGTTTTCACATGTTTAAAGGAATGTATTTCTAACGTATATAAAGTATTTTCAAGTAAATCTCTGTATTTGCTTTACACAATCTTTAATGTTTTTTTTATGTTTGTTGTTTTATAACTTGATTGTTTTAAGATGCGCTACTTATATGATAACACCACATAGGACCATGCATGTCCTCCTCACGCTGAGGTCACAATACACAACTTTCAAGTGGTTAGATGGATGTGCAGCACACACTACACGACTGTCTCTCTTTTAATCGGGTGTCTTGACGTCATCGTGTGATTCGCGCTACGTGACTGATCAGAGACGGGGTCGCACACTGCGAGATGTTTCACCTGACAAAGTCAAAATGGAGCTTGGAGATCGATTGTCACACGAGCACATAGCCTATCTCACAAACAAGACGTAATATAGGCCTATCCCTCCGTAGTAGCGTACACACCTCGTTAACATGGAGCCGGTACATTTCTCAACATATTCTTTCAATCACAATATTTCCCACCGCTGATGTGGTTAGAATTGTTTAAAGTCATTTAAATCAAATATGAAGCGTTATCGACCAGGGATACGTCTTTCAGAGAGACTGGAAGTATTTTAGTATCTTTGCGTGTTTCTTCAAGCAGTTCAAATGATTACAAAGGATATTATTCCTCCCCCTTGTTTTAATCTCGTTCTTGTATTACGCTCTCATTGGCTGTGTGTCGTCGCTCCTCTCATAGCCACACAACACCGTTCATACTACAGGATTTGGACTCCCCGACAGGTCCAGATATTTAACCTGCTAAATATCCAGGCGGGCCTTGCGACGCATCGCCGACATGTCGCAGACACTCTCAGCTCGCGTTGTAAGCAAGTCACACTGCGCGATCGTTGCTCATGGGAGCGAGCTGTGATTCCCCTCCGAGCTGGGGCTTTTCTCTGCGAGCTCAAAAGACTCGTCGTCGAGCTGACAACTGGGCTAAAATGGTGTAGACGTGTGCACGTGGCTGTAGGGGTAGAGACCAGTGAGTCTATGATGCAGTAAGGGGAAGAGTAGAGGATATTTGGCTCCTCTCACACTCAGATAACGGAGGGGCAAGCAGAAAACCAGAATGAAGCCACGACAAGCCATCCTGGGCAATATATTGATTTAATATCAATGTTTATAGACTAAATATAGCCTGATGGTATTAATATAACTTCATATAGCATCACAGTAAAGTCATCACATTTCATTCTTGTTTTTCTCTATTGAAGATATTCCTTGATATTACGGTATGGTTGGTCCAAAAGGTTTTCAGCTTCATTTACTATTGCATAAAGGAAGGCTGAATCGTCTGTCAACATTCTAGACTGGTATTTATCCCTACTGCATTTTCCCATCAGCCACCAGTGGAAGAAGATAACCAGAGCCTCGCAGGCCCCTCTCCTCCTCTGTCAGCTGGGTCATTTGTACAAGAACTGTTTCAGGCTCAGTACAGGTACGCTTTCTCTACCAGCAGAATGGTATGTTCCGTGTGTTTAGCCATGTGTGTGTGTGTGTGTGTCTCAACAGCATGTGACTTTTCCCAACGCTCCCACAGGTCATCGCTCACCTGCCCGCGCTGCCAGAAGCAGAGCAATACGTTTGATCCTTTCCTCTGCATCTCCTTACCGATCCCACTGCCACACACAAGGTGAGTGCTAATTGAAACTGTGTTGTATATCAGGGTTTAGCGGACCAGCTTGCCGGGGTTTTGACATGTTTGCTGCTGTGACTGGTTCACAGGGTTGAGCTGCATAGGCGGAGCTAATTAAAAGCAATGTTATAAAGGAAAACATCCAAAAGCATTTGATACTTAGTCCAGTAATTCTGGGTTTGCCTTTTTTACTCAGTGAACATGTTTTATATGTCATCGAAATCCAAGGAAATTACATTTCGCTGTAAAGAAAGAGACAAATGCAGAGAATAAATCCACTATATGTACAGTTTTCTTCACTAAAGGCCTATCAAGCCATGTCATTTTATTATATTGAAATTGACAACCAGTAGCAATATTGCTTTGTAATTAGCACGTTATTGCGCTACTCTGTGTGCAACAACGTGAACATTTGTGAAAGAGGATTTGCAGCTCATTCAATGTGTCATTGCTCAAGTTGGCCTCCAGCCATTCCAGCGCTGCCACAGTATGTGAAACCCTATTAATGTCAACACATCTGTGTGTCGCCTGAGGAGGATGCATACGGGGAAGCTACGAGGCAAATGTTATTACCTTGCTAATGAGATTTTTGAGACCGTTCCTCCCTGGTTAAGTAATGTCAGGCAGAGGCTAGGATAATTCTCATGGACGTAGCATGTGATGTTTTCTTTTAGACTGTGCAAAATTACTATAAGAATAAACGCATGCCTTCTTAAGCAAGGTATATACAGTGCTTTTTTGGCACTCCAACAAATTTTCAGAGTTGGGCCGACAACCTTGCTGAACAGTTTTAACCCTCTATACCCGAGATCCGTGCCGGCATCATATCTTCAGAACAGTAAAATCTTGAAGCTCAGGGTTTTTTTTCTCAGAATCCTGACATTCTGTCGAAGAGATTTGTATATAGCTTGTCTTTTTATGCATAGATGGGGCTCGATTTCCCAAATATTTTCTTGTCTTAATGCGCAATGTCTTCCTTTTTTATCCATCTCAGCGGTCAAAGCTGCACTTTTCTTGTCAACATGAATTTTTGACGGAGTGGTGACACTGTGATCAACTCTCATAGCGTGACCACCCCTGTCTGAGGACTCATGTGATGTGGCCAGATTATTTTAGTTGCACAGTGTGTACCTGGATTTACTCTGCTCCTTACTGTTTTGTTGTTGAAGTTAAATATTTTACATATTTAGATGATTGAATATACTGTAAATTATATGTGCATTTATGTCATGTACTGTATGCTGTCAGCTGTTAAAAAAATAATGCTCTGCTTTTGCTCTTCCTGCTCTTGTCTTTATATTTGAAACAAGAATAGACAAATAATTCCAAATTTAGCCTTCACAATGTCTTTCAGGTGAATTGTGAATCAATTGTGAAATGTATATCACTAGGTTTTAAAATGTTTTTTCCTTGCAGTGTGACCAGGGCACAGCTTACTTGATGTGAATGCTATCCTTATCAACCTTATCAATCCTAGTACCCACGTGAATGTTCATTTGTGCTATATGTCCTCAGGCCTCTGTACGTGACCGTTGTCTACCAAGGAAAGTACTCTCACTGTATGAGGATTGGAGTGGCAGTGCCCCTCAACAGCACCATCTACCGCCTTAGAGATGCTGTGTCACGCGAGGCTAAGATCCCCATGGACCAGGTGCTGTTTCTGTCCTCTTATCCGTCCAAGAGCTGCTGCAGTCGTACTAGGTTACAGAGGCACATTGTTGCTGCAGCATGCTAGCAGCCAGAGAGTGCCTTGAATCTCACTGATATTAGCAGCTTGTACAGTGAGTGAGCTCTGTGACTATTAGTATGTGTAGCATACCTATTTGTTTTTCTTAGATGGACAGCAAAATAAAAACAACAACATTCTTTATTCGATATGACGCCAGTAATGCCCTTTATCTCGTTGCTGCAAAAATGTGGAGCAATTAATATTTGTGTGCACTAATCCCTCAGTATTAGTTCCAACAGCATGGAATATTGGCCTAAAATCTACTGTGACTTCTAAATGTCGTGCGGAAGGATAATATTTTTGACAATCTGTACTGAAATGGCCATAGCTATTATCATCTCATTATCTGCCAGCCCAGCTGCTGTGACCATGCTGCGTTTTCACCTTTATACTTGAGCACTGTGCTCAATAAGCTTCACCAAATGCTCATCTGCCTCCCTGTCAAATACAGTATAGAAGCAGCACTGCAGGTCTCATCTTCAGACCTTTTTTTTTTTAACAGAAGGACATTCACATTTGTTCTCATGTCTTCAGGAAGAGATATGTAAATGCACTAGTCATGGGTATTGCCAATATGGAGACACAATAGCGTTTTATTACATGTCATTCATTGTAGCTGATTAGCCTGCTTTCAGCAGGTCCTTGTGAACTTAAAGGAGAATAAGCACCTGTTGAGTGACGGGCATTTAAAGCCCCCACGGGCAGGATGAATTATCATGAGCTGAATGTAGAGCCAAAATCAGAGTTTAAATTGGATTTAATCAATCAGCTACGCTAATGTCAATCTAAGTGTGCTTTGATGTCGTTTTCTCTTGTAGCCTAACCAGTTTGATTCACGTTCAATAGGTTAAGCGTTTTAATATCTGCCCTGCTGTGAGAGTGTGCTGTCACGTGGAATCATGCTGTGCCATTGTTATTGTTCCACTTTGTTAACATCTTGAAGGTGCACTGTTTTTCATGCAGATTGTCTTACTGCTAATGGAGGTGGTGTTTAGGCAATTATTCAGTTATTTCTTTGGGAAAACTAGTTTTCTATGGTGTAAATATTCTATGATATATACATCTGTAATTTGTAGCTTAATGTTCTGCCTGTGTGACCACCATTTCAACTGTGTTCCTAAGTTGAACATTCTTCTCATTTTGCATTTAGCTAACTGATCTCATTGCATTTTCCTTCCTTCAGCTTCAGCTGTACAATATTTGCAATTTAAATGGTTTACATATGTTTCTGAATAAGGCTACTAAGAAGATAAAGGTAGTGTGTTAGCCATGAGCAAGTTGTGGCTAGTTGAGTTGAGTAAGTACTTTGCCTAATTAAAAGGTTTCTTCCCTGTTGTGTGTTCTGTTTTGGAACAAAATCATCTTGTGGTGACAATTTAATATAGAAGAAAGTTTCCGTAATAAGCCTTCTGCGTTTCTGCTAGTCTCCTTTTAAAGGGCCTCCTGTAAGATGCATATTTTTCACCATGTAGTGGAAAACTGATGTAAAGTGACTTTGAAATTTGAGCATGGCTGTCAATTGAAAAGTCTAGTTCTGAAATATCTGTGCACATTGTCAACTAATGGACAAGCCTGCTGGTGTTATGTAATTATTGTTTGGGAGGCATTACAGTGGAAGGCCGAAGATATTTGTATAATAAAGGCTCTGCCCTAAAACTTGCGTTTAAAGCTAGAACTGCACCGCAGCGATTTTCGCTTGTGCTTGTGGTAGCGACTGCTTATCAACAGAAATCGCCAGCTCGCTGGTTGACTCTTTGGTGTAGCCGCTGGACCGACCAAAACCCGACGCTTTATCAACTTTTTCTAGCGATTCAAATTTTGAATCGGCAGCGAGAGGTGAAGGAAATCGCTTGCATTTCCACCAATCAGAATCTAGGTAAAGACTTTTCAGGCTTTCTTGCAGAGTAATATCAATATAAAAAACACAAAAACCTAACAGTGAGAACATCTATTATTTTTCAGAAGCCCAAAAACAAGTAAACTGTTTACTGTTTGCATTTCAACATGATACCTCCAAATCACAGCAAATTAATGGATATGTGCCGTGTTGCTCGCCTGTTCATGTTTCCGATGACTCCTTCATCTTCTCTTCTCTTAAATTGAATAAACAAAAGGCATAGAAAGGCCTAGATTTGATAACGCAAGCACTAGGCTACTAGTTTTTGGTGTCAGTGTTGTGGTTCGCTCTTTACTAGCTGTCGGTAATAGTCCCGCAGTTGTTTCTGTATTCTGGGTTGTCCGCACAGACTCTGAAGTTAGCTGAAAGAGCGCCCTTGGACATGCACAATCGCGCCGACAAAAATGATAATTAGGCTGTCGCTAGAAGACGCCCAGTCGCTAGTCCACACCTTGGTGTAGTTCTGTCTTAACACCTTTTATACTTAACACGTTTCTGCCAAATTTCCTATCTGAGGATTAATAGATGTATTGTAAGGCTGTAGCATAGTTATAAGACTCAAACCTCGTTTGGTAATTCATTGACTTGTTTTCTCTTCATCACATTATGTTTTGTGGAAGAAATTATAGCTTCTGCAATGTGCACAAAACAACAGCATCACAATTTTCTTATTGTTACCAACAAAACAATAGTTCCAAAACAACAAATTATACATTTTGAAAATGGAAGAACCCCCGCTTTGCTTTGTGACAGGCAATACCATATTGGACATGAAAGTCTCTATTTTATTTTCTTCGTGAAGACATTCCTCTTGTCTTCGTAGTTTGTGCTGTTGGGGAAACTTGGTAGATGAATCTGACAGTCTGTCCTGTTGCTTTTCTTTTCTGGATGTAAATGGCATCTTCTCACAACCGCTAGAGACAATTTCTTTCAGGGTTTTGACATTGTGATTGTTTCAGCTCTATGGCTTAGTGGCAACAAGGAATGCGCCTTAGGAGGATAACAATTACTCAGAAATACAGATGGTTGAGACCACTGAATGTATACAATCTGTAATCGCAAGTGCTACAACCTCTCAAAGCCTTCCTTGATTTCTTTGTTTCCCAGTTTGTTTTGACTGAAATGTACTTCGATGGGTTTCACCGGTCCTTCTGTGACGACGACGACGATCTCGACATCATCCAGGAGAGCGACTCCATCTTTGCCTTCGAGACACCCGAGACCTTTAGGCTGGAGAACATTCGCACCAAACGGGGTAACCTCCGCGTCAACAGAAATGCACCCATTCGTGACGCGTGCTTCACCCACCCGCACAGTACGGTTTGTACAAGGAATGCCTGTGTGAAAGTAACAAGACACCGTCCTCTCCACTTCTCCTGCAGGCAGCCTCCTGGCCAACCTGAATCAGAACAACTTGAAGTATGGCTCTGAGCTCAGCAGGACCTCATCTTTCATGCAAGGGGCCATGACGCCCCTGATGGCCTCGCCCAATAAGAACGTGGGGGCCGACAAGATGATCCTCCTGGTGTGTAACAGAGCCTGTACGGGCCACCAAGGGAGAAGGTACTGTATCTAGAAGCTTTTCCCTGGCATGCCTGCCTCTGGCCTACACAGATTCTGCTACTATGTCAAATGGTTCACTCCTCAATCAATACATGGCACCCCTATTCTTAGAGGTGTGTGTGTGTGTGTGTGTGTGTGTGCGCGTGCGTGCGTGCGTGCGTGTGAGAGCCGGTGCTGTAGTATCTAAAGCCAAGGAGCTTGGTTGAAACTAGAGAGAGCATGAGCCACAACCGAGTGCTCCTCTCGGACTCACAGGTTTGTGCTTCCTAGCAAGCTGTGGTGTCATTATAACTCCCTTTTGAGGAGTCACATGTATGTTGAATTGAAATGAAATTGTCAATATTGCATGGTTGATGCTTTCATTGATGATCTTTAGTATGTATCTGAAAGATCATGGCCGTTTACATAAACTGTGGATGTTACTCGGTGGCAAAACCGTAATTGATCCTAGCAGCACAAATGTAGTTGCGTTATCTGTGTGCGCGTCACATCTGGGGCTGGTCTTATTTAAATGTTCTATTTGTATGTAAGACTCCAGAATATTGGGGGCATTCACCGAACTCACTTTGCTTATCAATGCTGCAGTGCCAGAATATTATCACTAAGTGAAGCACATATTGAGTCAATCTCTAGTTTGATGGTACAGATCCATTGTTTAACACCTTTTTTATTTCCTAGCAATTGGTTAGCAACAAACCAAATGAATGAAGTAGAAACATCAGCACTTCTTTCTCACAGTGAGAAACAAAGTGGCACTCACAAGACTCACAACACAAGAGATCGGCAGAATATTGGCGGACATTTGTATTGTCACAGCTGCCTAGTTGCTAAAGACAATTAGCAGTGCGTACTTAATGGTTGTCTTGTTGCAGGTTTGGCCTGCCGTTTGTACTGTACATGGATCGCACTGTGACCTGGGACGCCCTGCAGAAGGAGATTCTGGAGAAAATGCGTCACTTGTTGAGGCCTGGAGTCTACGTCCAGGTACAGTAGGTCGCTGCATATGACTCCTTTTGGGTTCATCTTGGGTGGAGGTGGGATGTGTTCACCATCTCTTACACTTTCTTTGGCCAATATCAGTGGTTTGGCTTCAGTGGGTAAATGTATTGCTGTGTCTGATGCTTTTGAACAGTTCGTAGGTGGTACTTCACAGCTTCATGTGAAGATGGGTCTCTAGTGCCCAGGGAAGCCAAAGGCTGCTTTAGCAGCAAATGTCAGTAGTGTTTAATATATAATAGAGTTGGCTTGGCTCTCCTACCAATGACAGTGGACATGGACATGTATTGTAAAAGATATTTTACAAGCAATCTGAATGCCTTTTCTGCTCAACCAAAGTCTTATCTAATCACGCTATAACTTATACATGTCATTGCATTGGTGAGGGTGATAGAAGATAATAACACTGTGTGGTTTCTCAAAAGAGGGCCTTGTTTGTGCTTGCATAATAACGGCATCCATTTGGATAGCCCTTGAACAACCGTTAAAGTGCTTTACAATTTGGCACGCAAGATACAATGAGATGTTTATACGGGAAAGGAACAAAACCACTAACTAGTTTCCCCGGGAAGGCAGAGCAACAAAACAACCATAGAGCCTTAAGGGAACCCTAGTTGAGCAACTGACGCCGTGTATGGTTGTGAATAACAAGAGCCTGCGCAGATTGACAGTGTAGAAGAAGCGTCTGGTCCCAGGCACGATGCAGTCATAAATCAATATACTAACAATCAGAGCAAACTCCTCGGTGACACCCTGGGATCAATAAACTACCTATCTGTCATTCAGTGTCTCTCTCTAACAATCAGGCTGTTAATAAAACTGTAGTGGCAGTCACAGCACTCGTGCGAAAACTGCAGAAATGGAGAATCTGTAGAAATGCAGGCACATTTAAAGAGTGGCTCATCATTGTCATTAACGTGAGTGACTCTGAGGTCTAAAGAGCAGCTCTCTGATGGTAAGGGCCCAGTCTATTCTTAAACCATTGCCCGCTGACCATAGGTTATAATGATGACGGGTTGAGAGAGGCTGAAATAGTTTGCCAAGCTGCAGGAACTTCCTCTCTCTATTCATTTATGACATGTAGTCTTATCTGTGTGTCACCGGGGCCTCATTAATATGCGCTCCTGCATGCTCGGGGCCTATGTGGGCTCGCTGAGATTTAGGCGTCCATTATCTTTGAAACAGACAGCAGTGTTGAGAATAGCAGTGTCAGCACTCTCCCGACGTGTGGAAGCTTTTGAAACGTACAGAGGAACTAGCAACAGAGGCTGAATTACAGTGGACCGGATCACTGGGCTCCGCGGTGCTGGAGCTGGCCGGTTACTTCAGCACAATTCCTTCGTGGTCAGACGATACACGCCACGGCAGTGTCAAGTTTCCATTTGACTTGGGCTGAGACCAGCATTAAGATCCGTGTCCAGAGAATAACCTTCCGAATGTGGGAATATCCTTTAAAATGGGCCAGGAAGGGCTGTAGGTGGACAACCAAATGTCATTACGCTAAAATAACCTAATCTACATTAAATGATCCTGTCCTTCTCATATAGGTGGGACCTTTTAGTCTCAGAGTGGTCGGTGTTGTCGGAATCACCTACCTCCTTCCTCAAGACGACCAACCTCTGTGTCACCCCACTGTGGAGCGGTAAGTCATTCATCTTGTTTTAGGCTGCAGACACAAGCACTATTTTTTATTCCCTTCACTGGTTGCACAAATCCACTCCACACACACACACATACACACACACAGTGTTTCTCGTTTCACTGCGGATTGCTCGAGCACGCCGTAAAAAGAGGTCTCTGCTTGCAATGCTGCTTCAGCTCTTGTTTTGTGTGTGTGTGTGCGTTGCGGGTGAGACGACATGCCGTGACTTGGGTTTTTAACACCCTGTCATTTCAAGATGCCTGTTGAGCAGGTTCTGATCACGCTTGTTTGTCGACTTTTCGCTCAAACAGCCCAGTGCATCGCAGTATATGCTTGCCCAACGAGTTGCAGCAAAATAACACGGCCTCTTAAAAATACCGTTGTAGTCTGCCGCTGTTACTTACCTGACCCACTTACCTTTGCTTATATTACACGCAACACAGGACCTGGCTGGTTTTCAACGGTACTCTCATATGTCATCAAATTCAAATGTTAGCATTCATGTTAATGGTGGTCCCCGTCTCAGCCCCTCCCCGCCCCCCACTCACACTGTTTTTAGCATTTCTCAAAGTACTCGGGTGGAGTCAGGCTCAGAGCTGGGGTGCAGTTACACTCCAAGTATGGTTTCTGAATAGAACAGTTTGACTAGCTTGACCAGCTCTAAAACCCAGAGTTATTCACGAACCAATGTCTCTTCTGAACAGGGCTTAAACTGGTCAGCTAGCTTGGCCAGCTCTAAAACCCAGAGTTATTCACGAACCAATGTCTCTTCTGGTCAGCTAGCTTGGCCAGCTCTAAAACCCAGAGTTATTCACAAACCAATGTCTCTTCTGAACAGGGCTTAAACTGGTCAGCTAGCTTGGCCAGCTCTAAAACCCAGAGTTATTCACGAACCAATGTCTCTTCTGGTCAGCTAGCTTGGCCAGCTCTAAAACCCAGAGTTATTCACAAACCAATGTCTCTTCTGGTCAGCTAGCTTGGCCAGCTCTAAAACCCAGTTATTCACTAACCAATGTCTCTTCTGAACAGGGCTTAAACTGGTCAGCTAGCTTGACCAG